>CM036550.1:8757961-9039398 GCA_020745685.1 Tautogolabrus adspersus | reverse complement strand
CATGAAAATTTCAGACATTTTTTTCATGATATTTTTGAATTTTTTTTCATGATATTTTCGACAGGTCCGCGGTCTTCATTCTTTCATGAAAATTTCAGACATTTTTTTCATGATATTTTACACAGGTCATCGTTTTTCATGAAAATTTCAGACATTTTTTTCATGATATTTTACACAGGTCATCTTTTTTTCATGAAAATTTCAGACATTTTTTTCATGATATTTTACACAGGTCATCTTTTTTTCATGAAAATTTCAGACATTTTTTTCATGATATTTTTGACATTTTTTTCATGATATTTTCGACAGGTCCGCGGTCATCATTTTTTCATGAAAATTTCAGACATTTTTTTCATGATATTTTACACAGGTCATCGTTTTTCATGAAAATTTCAGACATTTTTTTCATGATATTTTACACAGGTCATCTTTTTTTCATGAAAATTTCAGACATTTTTTCCATGATATTTTTGACATTTTTTTCATGATATTTTCTACAGGTCATCGTTTTTCATGAAAATTTCAGACATTTTTTTCATTATATTTTACACAGGTCATCTTTTTTTCATGAAAATTTCAGACATTTTTTTCATGATATTTTGGCATTTTTTCATGATATTTTCGACAGGTCATCGTTTTTTCATGAAAATTTCAGACATTTTTTCCATGATATTTTTGACGTTTTTTTCATGATATTTTCTACAGGTCATCGTTTTTTCATGAAAATTTCAGACATTTTTTTCATGATATTTTCCACAGGTCATCGTTTTTTCATGAAAATTTCAGACATTTTTTTCATGATATTTTACACAGGTCTGTGGTCAATGTTTTTTCATTAAAATTTCAGACATTTTTTCCATGATATTTTTGACGTTTTTTTCATGATATTTTCTACAGGTCATTGTTTTTTCATGAAAATTTCAGACATTTTTTTCATGATATTTTACACAGGTCATCTTTTTTTCATGAAAATTTCAGACATTTTTTTCATGATGTTTTCAACAGGTCCGTGGTCAATGTTTTTTCATGAAAATTTCAGACATTTTTTTCATGATATTTTACACAGGTCATCTTTTTTTCATGAAAATTTCAGACATTTTTTTCATGATATTTTTGACATTTTTTCATGATATTTTCGACAGGTCATCGTTTTTTCATGAAAATTTCAGACATTTTTTTCATGATATTTTACACAGGTCATCTTTTTTTCATGAAAATTTCAGACATTTTTTTCATGATATTTTACACAGGTCATCTTTTTTTCATGAAAATTTCAGACATTTTTTTCATGATATTTTTGACATTTTTTCATGATATTTTCCACAGGTCATCTTTTTTTCATGAAAATTTCAGACATTTTTTTCATGATATTTTTGACATTTTTTTCATGATATTTTCTACAGGTCATCGTTTTTCATGAAAATTTCAGACATTTTTTTCATGATATTTTCTACAGGTCATCGTTTTTTCATGAAAATTTCAGACATTTTTTTCATGATATTTTACACAGGTCATCTTTTTTTCATGAAAATTTCAGACATTTTTTCCATGATATTTTTGACGTTTTTTTCATGATATTTTCTACAGGTCATTGTTTTCATGAAAAAACGATGACCGCGGACCTGTCGAAAATAGCATGAAAAAATGTTCATGAAAAAACAATGACCGCGGACCTGTCGAAAATAACATGTAAAAAATGTTTGAAATTTTCATGAAAAAAAAATGACCGCGGACCTGTGTAAAATATCACGGAAAAAATGTCTGAAATTTTCATGAAAAAACGATGACCGTGAACCTGTCGAAAATATCATGAAAAAAATGTCAAAAATGTCATGTAAAAAATGTCTGAAATTTTTATGAAAAAACAATGACCGCGGACCTGCCGAAAATATCATAAAAAAAATGTCTGAAATTTTCAGGAAAAAACGATGACTGCGAACCTGTCCAAGACAGCATGAAACATTTTCATAAAAAAAAGATGACCTGTCCAAAATAGCATGAAAAAAATTTCATGAAAAAAAGATGACAGCAGACCTGTGTAAAATATCATGAAAAATATGTCTGAAATTTTCATGAAAAAACAATGACCGCAGACCTGTTGAAAATGTAACGAAAAAAATGTTCATGAAAAAACGATGACCTGTAGAAAATATAATGAAAAAATGTTCATGAAAAAACAATGACTGCGGACCTGTAGAAAATATCATGAAAAAAACTGTCTGAAATTTTCATGAAAAAACGATGACCGCGGACCTGTCGAAAATAACATGAAAAAAATGTTTGAATTTTACATGGAAAAAAAAGACCGCGGACCTGTGTAAAATATCACGGAAAAGATGTCTGAAATTTTCATGAAAAAACGATGACCGTGAACCTGTCGAAAATATCATGAAAAAAATGTCTGAAATTTTCATGAAAAAACGATGATTGCGGACCTGTCGAAAATAGCATGAAAAAATGTTCATGAAAAAACAATGACCGCGGACCTGTCGAAAATAACATGTAAAAAATGTTTGAAATTTTCATGAAAAAAAAAAGACCGCGGACCTGTGTAAAATATCACGGAAAAAATGTCTGAAATTTTCATGAAAAAACGATGACCGTGAACCTGTCGAAAATATCATGAAAAAAATATCTGAAATTTTCATGAAAAAACAATGACCGCGGACCTGCCGAAAATATCATAAAAAAAATGTCTGAAATTTTCAGGAAAAAACGATGACTGCGAACCTGTCCAAGACAGCATGAAAAATTTTCATAAAAAAAAGATGACCTGTCCAAAATAGCATGAAAAAAATTTCATGAAAAAAAGATGACCGCAGACCTGTGTAAAATATCATGAAAAATATGTCTAAACATTTCATGAAAAAACGATGACCGCAGACCTGTCGAAAATATAATGAAAAAATGTTCATTAAAAAACGATGACCGCGGACCTGTCGAAAATATCATGAAAAAAATGTTTAAAATTTCCATGAAAAAACGATGACCGCGGACCTGTCGAAAATATCACGGAAAAAATGTCTGAAATTTTCATGAAAAAACGATGACAGCGAACCTGTCGAAAATATCATGAAAAAAATGTCTGAAATTTTCATGAAAAACGATGACCACAGACCTTTTGAAAATATCATGAAAAAAATGTCATGAAAAAAAGATGACCGCGGACCTGTCGAAAATATGATGATTTTTTTTTTTGAAATTTTCATGAAAAAACGATGACTGCGGACCTGTCCAAAATAGCATGAAAAAATTTCATGAAAAAAAGATGACCTGTGTAAAATATCATGGAAAAAAATGTCTGAAATTTTCATGAAAAAACGATGACCGCGGACCTGTCGAAAATATCATGAAAAAATGTTCATGAAAAAACAATGACAACAGACCTGTCGAAAATATGATGAAAAAAATTGCATGAAATTTTCAGGAAAAAACGATGACTGCGAACCTGTCCAAGACAGCATGAAAAATTTTCATAAAAAAAAGATGACCTGTCCAAAATAGCATGAAAAAAATTTCATGAAAAAAAGATGACCGCAGACCTGTGTAAAATATCATGAAAAATATGTCTAAACATTTCATGAAAAAACGATGACCGCAGACCTGTCGAAAATATAATGAAAAAATGTTCATTAAAAAACGATGACCGCGGACCTGTCGAAAATATCATGAAAAAAATGTTTAAAATTTCCATGAAAAAACGATGACCGCGGACCTGTCGAAAATATCACGGAAAAAATGTCTGAAATTTTCATGAAAAAACGATGACAGCGAACCTGTCGAAAATATCATGAAAAAAATGTCCGAAATTTTCATGAAAAACGATGACCACAGACCTTTTGAAAATATCATGAAAAAAATGTCATGAAAAAAAGATGACCGCGGACCTGTCGAAAATATGATGATTTTTTTTTTTGAAATTTTCATGAAAAAACGATGACTGCGGACCTGTCCAAAATAGCATGAAAAAATTTCATGAAAAAAAGATGACCTGTGTAAAATATCATGGAAAAAAATGTCTGAAATTTTCATGAAAAAAAGATGACCTGTGTAAAATATCATGGAAAAAAATGTTTGAAATTTTCATGAAAAAAAAAAGACCGCGGACCTGTGTAAAATATCACGGAAAAAATGTCTGAAATTTTCATGAAAAAACGATGACCGTGAACCTGTCGAAAATATCATGAAAAAAATATCTGAAATTTTCATGAAAAAACAATGACCGCGGACCTGCCGAAAATATCATAAAAAAAATGTCTGAAATTTTCAGGAAAAAACGATGACTGCGAACCTGTCCAAGACAGCATGAAAAATTTTCATAAAAAAAAGATGACCTGTCCAAAATAGCATGAAAAAAATTTCATGAAAAAAAGATGACCGCAGACCTGTGTAAAATATCATGAAAAATATGTCTAAACATTTCATGAAAAAACGATGACCGCAGACCTGTCGAAAATATAATGAAAAAATGTTCATTAAAAAACGATGACCGCGGACCTGTCGAAAATATCATGAAAAAAATGTTTAAAATTTCCATGAAAAAACGATGACCGCGGACCTGTCGAAAATATCACGGAAAAAATGTCTGAAATTTTCATGAAAAAACGATGACAGCGAACCTGTCGAAAATATCATGAAAAAAATGTCTGAAATTTTCATGAAAAACGATGACTGCGAACCTGTCCAAGACAGCATGAAAAATTTTCATAAAAAAAAGATGACCTGTCCAAAATAGCATGAAAAAAATTTCATGAAAAAAAGATGACCGCAGACCTGTGTAAAATATCATGAAAAATATGTCTAAACATTTCATGAAAAAACGATGACCGCAGACCTGTCGAAAATATAATGAAAAAATGTTCATTAAAAAACGATGACCGCGGACCTGTCGAAAATATCATGAAAAAAATGTTTAAAATTTCCATGAAAAAACGATGACCGCGGACCTGTCGAAAATATCACGGAAAAAATGTCTGAAATTTTCATGAAAAAACGATGACAGCGAACCTGTCGAAAATATCATGAAAAAAATGTCTGAAATTTTCATGAAAAACGATGACCACAGACCTTTTGAAAATATCATGAAAAAAATGTCATGAAAAAAAGATGACCGCGGACCTGTCGAAAATATGATGATTTTTTTTTTTGAAATTTTCATGAAAAAACGATGACTGCGGACCTGTCCAAAATAGCATGAAAAAATTTCATGAAAAAAAGATGACCTGTGTAAAATATCATGGAAAAAAATGTCTGAAATTTTCATGAAAAAACGATGACCGCGGACCTGTCGAAAATATCATGAAAAAATGTTCATGAAAAAACAATGACAACAGACCTGTCGAAAATATGATGAAAAAAATTGCATGAAATTTTCAGGAAAAAACGATGACTGCGAACCTGTCCAAGACAGCATGAAAAATTTTCATAAAAAAAAGATGACCTGTCCAAAATAGCATGAAAAAAATTTCATGAAAAAAAGATGACCGCAGACCTGTGTAAAATATCATGAAAAATATGTCTAAACATTTCATGAAAAAACGATGACCGCAGACCTGTCGAAAATATAATGAAAAAATGTTCATTAAAAAACGATGACCGCGGACCTGTCGAAAATATCATGAAAAAAATGTTTAAAATTTCCATGAAAAAACGATGACCGCGGACCTGTCGAAAATATCACGGAAAAAATGTCTGAAATTTTCATGAAAAAACGATGACAGCGAACCTGTCGAAAATATCATGAAAAAAATGTCTGAAATTTTCATGAAAAACGATGACCACAGACCTTTTGAAAATATCATGAAAAAAATGTCATGAAAAAAAGATGACCGCGGACCTGTCGAAAATATGATGATTTTTTTTTTTTGAAATTTTCATGAAAAAACGATGACTGCGGACCTGTCCAAAATAGCATGAAAAAATTTCATGAAAAAAAGATGACCTGTGTAAAATATCATGGAAAAAAATGTCTGAAATTTTCATGAAAAAAAGATGACCTGTGTAAAATATCATGGAAAAAAATGTTTGAAATTTTCATGAAAAAAAAAAGACCGCGGACCTGTGTAAAATATCACGGAAAAAATGTCTGAAATTTTCATGAAAAAACGATGACCGTGAACCTGTCGAAAATATCATGAAAAAAATATCTGAAATTTTCATGAAAAAACAATGACCGCGGACCTGCCGAAAATATCATAAAAAAAATGTCTGAAATTTTCAGGAAAAAACGATGACTGCGAACCTGTCCAAGACAGCATGAAAAATTTTCATAAAAAAAAGATGACCTGTCCAAAATAGCATGAAAAAAATTTCATGAAAAAAAGATGACCGCAGACCTGTGTAAAATATCATGAAAAATATGTCTAAACATTTCATGAAAAAACGATGACCGCAGACCTGTCGAAAATATAATGAAAAAATGTTCATTAAAAAACGATGACCGCGGACCTGTCGAAAATATCATGAAAAAAATGTTTAAAATTTCCATGAAAAAACGATGACCGCGGACCTGTCGAAAATATCACGGAAAAAATGTCTGAAATTTTCATGAAAAAACGATGACAGCGAACCTGTCGAAAATATCATGAAAAAAATGTCTGAAATTTTCATGAAAAACGATGACTGCGAACCTGTCCAAGACAGCATGAAAAATTTTCATAAAAAAAAGATGACCTGTCCAAAATAGCATGAAAAAAATTTCATGACAAAAAGATGACCGCAGACCTGTGTAAAATATCATGAAAAATATGTCTAAACATTTCATGAAAAAACGATGACCGCAGACCTGTCGAAAATATAATGAAAAAATGTTCATTAAAAAACGATGACCGCGGACCTGTCGAAAATATCATGAAAAAAATGTTTAAAATTTCCATGAAAAAACGATGACCGCGGACCTGTCGAAAATATCACGGAAAAAATGTCTGAAATTTTCATGAAAAAACGATGACAGCGAACCTGTCGAAAATATCATGAAAAAAATGTCTGAAATTTTCATGAAAAACGATGACCACAGACCTTTTGAAAATATCATGAAAAAAATGTCATGAAAAAAAGATGACCGCGGACCTGTCGAAAATATGATGATTTTTTTTTTTGAAATTTTCATGAAAAAACGATGACTGCGGACCTGTCCAAAATAGCATGAAAAAATTTCATGAAAAAAAGATGACCGCAGACCTGTCGAAAATATGATGAAAAAAATGTATGAAATTTTCATGAAAAAACGATGACCGCAGACCTGTCGAAAATATCATGAAAAAAAATGTCTGAAATTTTCATGAAAAAACGAAGACCGCGGACCTACAATTCTACAATTCACTTAGCAGACGCTTTCATCCAAAGCGACGTACATCAGAGAGTAAGAACAACACAAGCAAGGATCAAGGAAAAATAAAGGAACAATGTCAGTAAGGACGAACGATCAGCTTTGAGTCCGATTGGACACACAGGTGCTGAAAGGCATTGCCCAGAGGCAAGGCACAACATTAACTGCCAGTCTGAGACTCTAATCAGTATATAAACCATCTTATACGTCGTTGTTTTTAAACAAAAACAAAAACCATCATCATTACCATCATTACATCAATACTATCGAGATCATCATCATTAAGCTAAGTTAGTAGGTATTCCTGAAAGAGCTGGGTCTTTAGCTTTTTCTTAAAGGTACAGAGGGACTCTGCAGATCGAATGGAGTTTGGAAGTTCATTCCACCACCGGGGGGCGACAGAGGAGAAGAGTCTAGTCCTCGTCTTTGGACCCTGTTGTGAAGGTTGGATCAAACGCCTTTCATTGGCAGAGCGTAGTGGACGGGAGGGAGTGTAGACCTGAAATAGAGAGTTAAAGTAAGGAGGAGCCGTTTTTGTTGCCGTTTTGTAGGCGAGCAGCAGAGTTTTAAATTTAATGCGAGCAGTGACTGGGAGCCAGTGTAAGGAGATGAACAGCGGAGTGACATGGGCTCTTTTTGGAAGGTTGAAGACCAGTCGTGCTGCTGCGTTCTGTATCATCTGCAGAGGTTTGGTTGTGCATGTAGGAAGACCTGCCAGTAGAGAGTTGCAGTAGTCCATGCGTGATAGCACAAGAGCCTGTACCACAAGTTGTGTAGCATGTTCTGACAGATAAGGTCTGATCTTCCTGATGTTGTACAGGGCAAAACGACATGATCGGGCAATCGAGGCCAATTGAACCTTGAAGGTTAGTTGGTCATCAATCATGACACCCAGGTTCCGGGCAGACTTTGTGGGCATGAGTTTGGTTGTTCCAAGTTGGATATTGATCTGTGGCTGCATAGAGGGACTGGCTGGGATGACAAGGAGCTCAGTCTTTGAAAGGTTGAGTTGAAGGTGCCGTTCATTCATCCATTTAGAGATATCGGTGAGGCATGACGAGACTCTAGCTGAGACTGTGACATCGTCTGGTGGAAATGACAAGAAGAGCTGGGTATCATCAGCATAGCAGTGGTATGAAAAGCCATGAGAGCGGATTATCGAACCAAGTGAGCTTGTGTATATGGAGAAGAGGAGGGGACCAAGCACTGACCCTTGAGGTACCCCTGTGGATAAGCTGTGGGCTTTGGACACTTCTCCCTTCCACGACACTCTAAAGGATCGCCCAGAGAGGTAGGACTCAAACCAGCAAAGGGCGGATCCTGAGATGCCAAGCTCAGAGAGTGTGGAAAGGAGGATTTGATGGTTGACTGTGTCAAAGGCAGCAGACAGAGCTAAGAGTAGGACCTGTTGTCATTTTCATAAAAAAAAGATGACCGCGGACCTGTCGAAAATAACATGAAAAAAATGTTGAAAATATCATAAAAAAATGTCTGAGGCGCTAGAGAGTCACTAATGGAGTAAGTCGCACTTTTCAGAGCGCCTGCAGGATCCTTAATAATTTCATAATTAAACGACATTCTCATCTGAAATTATACACACAATTCTCAAAATATACTGCAATAAACCAGAGTGTGGCAAAAGCTCGGCGAAATTGGCGTGGATGGCATCGAATCTTCGAAAATATAAGTACGACGGCTCGTCCAACACGAGGCCCAACGCATCCTCGTCAAAGAGTTCACACAGCCCGGATAAGGCCGCACCCGCACCTGCGGAAAAATACATCATGGATATTGCATCCGTCAAAGATGATATCCTCTCATCCCTGAGAAAAGAAATATCCTCCGTTATAAGAGAAGAGCTAAAGAGCGCCTTGGCAGAGGATTTCGATTCCCTGACGAAGGAAATAAAGGCTGTGAAAACTGAAATTGCTAGCAACACAGCCGCAATACGCATGGAAATTGAACAGGTGAAGGCCAATGTAAAAACTGTTGAAACGGGGCTGTCAACATGGTCTGATGAAGTTGTGTCGGTACAAGTGAACGTGCATGACCTCAACAAACAAATGAAAGATTTACAAGAAAAGTGTGAGGACTTGGAGGGCAGGATGCGGAGGGGGAATATACGGATCATCGGTGTACCGGAGCAATCGGGATCAAGCTCTCCCACCGCTGTTTCCAAACTTATTCAGGAGGTGCTGCAGATGGAGAAAGAGGTGCGGGTGGAGCGCTCCCACCGCAGCCTGACGCAGAGAAGACCGGGTGACAAACCACGCGTAATAATCGCAAGACTACACAATGAGGGAGACGCCATGGACATTCTGAGGAAAGCCCGCGACCGAGCAGGACAACTCAACTACAAAGGAAGCCCGATCGCCATATTCCCGGACTACACATCAAATGTCGCTAAAGCCAGAGCGGCCTTCACGGAGGTCAGGAGGATGTTACGGGGGAGACAGGGAATCCGCTATGGATTTTTCTTTCCAGCCAAGTTTCGCATCTCTCACAACAACGTGGAAAAGGAGTTCGTTGATGCTGTCAAAGCTTTGGATTATGTTAAGAAAAACGTAATCCCTGCCAATGAAACTGAGCACTGATTGGAGCTGATAAATGTATAATTTCCCCGCATTTGCATACGTGAGTATATCACTGTGGCATCGCCGACAGTGGCGGTGACACGCCAGTTATTATATGCTGCGGGTGGGAGAGAAAGATACGTGAGGGAGGTATGTATGTAGAAGGTGTACAGGATCAGGTATGATCAAGCATTATTTACTTTCTTTTGTTTTGCCTTTATGGTGTAGCTAATAGGTGACATACCTTTATAGGTCACATTCTGTTTTCTATTATTACTATATTCAGGACTGATAGGCTACCGTCATATTGGTATACTTACATCTTTTACCTTTCATTTTGTTCATGCATACCCTTAAATAGGGAATTCATACCTCTAATAATAATTTTTCTATAGGCCTATATTTCCACATCAGTATCAAGGTGTCGTTAGGTTCATAAGTGATATGATAGGGTCCTGCAGGTGCCTGAGCTGCTAGCTATTTTTATTCTGTTTGGCTTTTTACCCAAGCAAAGGCGAGCAACTTTAAACTTTGCTCGCACAGCTGCCTGTTCTGACCTGCAGCCAGGGACCTTGTCCCAAAGGACTGACCAGACTCTAATGTTGGTTGAGTTTATTATATTTTTCGTGTTCTGTTCTGTTCTATTTGTTCAGATCCCACTGTTCCCCGGGGATCCTAAAAGTAATATTAATAATACAGCTGTATATTTAGGTTCAAAGTATTTTGAGTACAAGACTATCACTATGTGTTTGCATTCCTTAGATAGGTATGATGCTTTCATATTCTTAACTCTTTTCTTTTCTTTTTTCTTTTCTTTTTTTTATTCACATTCCCCCCTCCTTCCCAATACATATCCCCACAATACCTACCTTACCTTTCACTTATCTTGGCAAATTTCCTCACTCACACTCATACACAAACCCACACATTTACTAAATGTCGTGTCCTACTCTCGTCTTACTATTTGAGTCATGGGGTCATTTAAGGTTATAAGTTATAATGTCAAAGGGCTCCATAGCCCAATAAAGAGGAAGAAAATCCTTAACCAATTAAGAAAAACTCAATGTCAGATTGCATTCTTGCAAGAGACCCACCTGCCTGATACAGAGCATGACAAACTGAAAAAATCGTGGGCCGATAAAGTGTTTTACTCATCGCACCAATCAGGCAGAAAGAGGGGGGTCTCTATTTTAATACACAGACAGGTAAATTTTTCGCCAAATCTAGTCCATAAAGACTCTGAGGGGAGATTTATTTTAGTGAATGGTTCTATTGATGGAATACAAGTCTCCCTCATGAACATATACGCTCCAAATGAGGACGAACCTGGGTTTATTAGTAAAATATTTACCACTATACTACAGCACAGTACGGGTATCCTTCTGCTGGGAGGGGATTTTAATTGTGTTATGTCTCAGTTTATGGATAGACAACCTCCTTCGAGGGCCTCTACACCAAGAATGAGCAAAAGGCTAAAACATTTATCCATAGAGTCAGGTTTGTTAGACGTCTGGAGAAGTAAATATCCCAAAGGCAGAGACTTCACATTTTACTCCCATAGACATTCATCCTATTCAAGAATTGATCTCTTTTTTACTCCCAAATCAGAGATACACAGGATAGAAGATCTAAAGATTTTACCAATTACTCTGTCTGATCATGCGCCGCTTGAACTAATATGGGATCTGGGTCACAGGCCTACAACCAAACAGTGGAGATTAAATGCCTCACTTCTAAATGATAAAGATTTCCTTACGTTAATAAAAACTGAACTGGAAAATTATTTAGATACAAATGTCTCACCTGAAATATCACCTCTCACTCTGTGGGACTGTGCAAAGGCATATATCAGAGGCTGCATTATCTCATTTGCAAGTGCAAAAAAGAAGAGAAGGGAAGCAAAACAAACTGATTTAGAGGATGAAATTAAAAAACTGGAGCAACAACATAAGAGAACACCAACCTCTTGTTTACTGGATACTCTAAAGCAAGCTCGCAGAGACTTAAACACTTTACTTACAGATAAGATTGAGGGCAATTTAAGGTTTACCAATCAAAAGTATTATGAAAATGGTAACAGGGCAAGTAGACTGTTAGCATTAAGACTGAAAAAACAGCAGTCATCCAATATTGTACACAAATTAAAGTACAATAACTCAACATTTACAGGACCAGACGAAATCTCACAGGAATTTGCAGGATTTTACAAATCCTTGTATAGTAATACTGATACTTGCATTGACAATGAGGAATTGGCCCAATTCTTGAAAGATATCAAATTACAGGAGCTATCTGAGTCTATGGCAAAAGAGCTAGATGAACCGATCAGAGAATCAGAAATACAGCAGGTAATCGCTACTCTGAAAAACAATAAAAGTCCTGGCCCGGACGGATACATTAACGAATTTTATAAAACATTTAAAGAGACGATATCACCTCTACTATTAAAAGCCTATCATCATGCGCTACAATCTGGGACTTTGGCTCCCTCCTGGAAGGAGGCAACCATAGTTGTCATACACAAGGAAGGCAAGGATCCCACTAAATGCGAATCGTACAGGCCTATATCATTGCTGAATACAGATCTACGTATACTGACAGCTATTTTAGCAAGGCGCGTCAATAGAGTTATAACCCAAATTATCCATCCAGATCAGACCGGGTTTATTACAGGGAGAAATTATGGAGACAATATCAGAAGATTGTTGAACATTGTAACCCACCCAGAATCACAGAAGGAGGAAGCTATGATATTATCGCTTGATGCCCAAAAGGCATTCGACCGAGTATCTTGGAAATACCTATTCCAAACATTAAAACGTTTTAAATTTGGTCCAAGTTTTATTAAGTGGATCCAAACACTATACTCTAATCCGCAAGCTGCTGTTAAAGTCAATGGGTTTTTATCAGATCGTTTTGTCCTTGCACGTGGGTGCAGACAGGGTTGTTCCCTGTCACCTTTATTGTTTAATATCTGCATTGAACCGTTAGCTCAACTCATTAGAGACAACACCAACATAAAGGGACTGACAATAAGTGGGGAACATCATAAATTATCACTGTACGCAGATGACGTTCTTTTATATTTAACTGAACCTGCAATCACAATCCCTCACCTAAAAGATCTTATTTCCACGTATGGGTTCCTTTCAGGTTATAAAGTAAATGTAGACAAAACCATGGCTATGGATATAAGTGGTAATATTTCACAATCAATCAAACTTCAGAGTGGATTTAAATGGCCGAAAGATGGTATTAGATATCTTGGCATTCACATCCCGCTAATGTTAAAAAACCTGTATAATACAAACTACAAACCTATAACTCAGAACATTAGCAGGGATCTGGACCGGTGGTCAACTCTTCCACTATCTCTGTTAGGCCGTATAGAAAGTGTGCGGATGAATATACTCCCTAAGCTTCTCTACCTATTTCAGGTGTTGCCAATTGATATTCCAAAATCCACATTTGATAAATTAGATAGACTTATTTCAAAGTTCATTTGGCAAGGACGACGGCCGAGAGTTAGACTGAAAACACTACAACTTCCTAAATCCTATGGAGGCCTCAAACTCCCAAATCTTCGCCACTACTTCTGGGCTGCACAGTTGAGACCCTTAACGATATGGATTCAGGATCTCTCAGATACACGCTGGCTAAACATCGAAAAAAGTTTGTGTGCTACTCCCTTACAGGCCTTGCCTTTCATAGATGTCCCATTAGCAGACGCTCACATGGGTGAATGGACCAGAGTCACTTTAAATATCTGGAGGAAAATAAAAGTATCATTTGGATTACCTAAAACAGTCTCAGCACTGACTGACATTGGATTTATGAAGGATTTTACTCCCTCCAATATGGATGCAGGTTTTAGGAAGTGGTCAGAATATGGACTTACTAAGCTACACCAACTCCATAGGGGTAGAAGTCTAAAATCGTTTGAACAACTAAAAGAGGAATTCATACTCCCTAACACTGATTTCTTTAGATATCTACAATTAAGGACATTTCTTACTAAACATAAAGAATGGAATAAAGTCTTGGAGCCCACGCCAATTGAGGAGTTTCTGTTAAAATTACAAACTGGAAATGAGGGTAAGAAGATTATTGGTCGTTTTTATCATATCTTTTCAGGTATGACTTTGAATAATACATTGCAGATAAAAATAAGATGGGAAACCGAAATGAATGTAGACATACCAGAGGACAAGTGGGATGAAATATGTACTGAAGCCCATCTTGTAACCAATTCTAATTCATGGAGGGAATTCAAGTGGAAGGTAATAATGAGATTCTTCCGGACACCAGTAATAGTGGCTAAAATGAGCCCAGCATACCCTGATACATGTTGGAGAAATTGTGGTACACAAATTGGCAATCATACCCACATATTCTGGACATGTACAAAATTAAAAACATTTTGGGAGGAGGTTTTTAAAGCTCTAGAAATGATATTCCATCAAAAGTTTACAAAAGATCCAACTGTGGCACTACTGGGCCTTACACCAATAGGCATTGATGGTAGAGCTCAAAAATATCTTTTACAAATACTTACTACAGCAGCTCTCAAATGTATAACAATAAAATGGCTAAAACCTGATCCTCCGACATATAGTATGTGGACTGAGAAAGTTCGGGAAATTTACCACATGGAACGCATAACATACACCCTGAGATTACAGAAGGAAACATTCATGAAAAGATGGAACCCTGCCATCTCCGTACTGCTTCTAAACTGAAGCTAATACATACATGTGCACACACACACGCGCGCGCGAATCCCCTTCTTGACTCTTACCTCCTTTTATTATTATTTATCTGGATTTTTTCTTTACACCTCGTGTATGTGTACATATATATATACAGTGGGTACGGAAAGTATTCAGACCCCTTTAAATTTGTCACTCTTTGTTTCATTGCAGCCATTTGATAAAATCAAAAAAGTTCTTTTTTTTTCTCATTAATGTACACTCAGCACCCCATCTTGACAGAAAAAAAACAGAAATGTAGAAATTTTTGCAAATTTATTAAAAAAGAAAAACTGAAATTTCACATGGTCATAAGTATTCAGACCCTTTGCTCAGTATTGAGTAGAAGCACCCTTTTGAGCTAGAACAGCCATGAGTCTTCTTGGGAATGATGCAACAAGTTTTTCACACCTGGATTTGGGGATCCTCTGCCATTCTTCCTTGCAGATCCTCTCCAGTTCTGTCAGGTTGGATGGTGAACGTTGATGGACAGCCATTTTCAGGTCTCTCCAGAGATGCTCAATTGGGTTTAGGTCAGGGTTCTGGCTGGGCCAGTCAAGAATGGTCACAGAGTTGTTCCAAAGCCACTCCTTTGTTATTTTAGCTGTGTGCTTAGGGTCATTGTCTTGTTGGAAGGTGAACCTTCGGCCCAGTCTGAGGTCCTGAGCACTCTGGAAGAGGTTTTCTTCCAGGATATCTCTGTACTTGGCCGCATTCATCTTTCCTTCAATTGCAACCAGTCGTCCTGTCCCTGCAGCTGAAAAACACCCCCATAGCATGTAGCTGCCACCACCATGTTTCACTGTTGGGATTGTATTGGGCAGGTGATGAGCAGTGCCTGGTTTTCTCCACACATACCACTTAGAATTAACGCCAAAAAGTTCAATCTTGGTCTCATCAGACCAGAGAATCTTCTTTCTCATAGTCTGGGAGTCCTTCATGTGTTTTTTGGCAAACTCTATGTGGGCTTTCATATGTCTTGCACTGAGGAGAGGCTTCCGTCGGGCCTCTCTGCCATAAAGCCCCGATTGGTGGAGGGCTGCAGTGATAGTTGACTTTGTGGAACTTTCTCCCATCTCCCTACTGCATCTCTGGAGCTCCGCCACATTGATCTTTGGGTTCTTCTTTACCTCTCTCACCAAGGCTCTTCTCCCACGATTGCTCAGTTTGGCAGGACGGCCAGGTCTAGGCAGAGTTCTGGTCGTCCCAAACGTCTTCCATTTAAGGATTATGGAGGCCACTGTGCTCTTAGGAACCTTGAGTGCTGCAGAAATTATTTTGTAACCTTGGCCAGATCTGTGCCTTGCCACAATTCTGTCTCTGAGCTCCTTGGGCAGTTCCTTCGACCTCATGATTCTCATTTGCTCTGACATGCACTGTGAGCTGTAAGGTCTTATGTAGACAGGTGTGTGCCTTTCCTAATCAAGTCCAACCAGTTTAATTAAACATAGCTGGACTCCAATGAAGGAGCAGAACCATCTCAAGGAGGATCAGAAGAAATGGACAGCATGTGAGTTAAATATGAGCATCACAGCAAAGGGTCTGAATACTTATGACCATGTGATATTTCAGTTTTTCTTTTTTAATAAATTTGCAAAAATTTCTACATTTCTGTTTTTTTTCTGTCAAGATGGGTTGCTGAGTGTACATTAATGAGAAATAAAATGAACTTTTTTGATTTTAGCAAATGGCTGCAATGAAACAAAGAGTGAAAAATTTAAAGGGGTCTGAATACTTTCCGTACCCACTGTATATATATCATTTTTTTTTTTTTTTTTTTTTTTCTTTACCCTATAATGGAGTTAAGTTTTATCTGTCTTGTTGTTTTTTTATTATGGTGTTTCTTCTTGTAAACATATAGATACAGCTGCAAACAAAAAGGAAAATTGAAGAATTGTTAATATTGTTGTATAAATTCTTGAATCTGAAATAAAAACTAAGTTTAAAAAAAAAAAAAAAATGTCTGAAATTTTCATGAAAAAACGATGACCGCGGACCTGTTGTCATTTTCATGAAAAAAAGATGACCGCGGACCTGTCGAAAATAATATGAAGATTTTTTTGAAAATATCATGAAAAAAAAGTCTGAAATTTTCATAAAAAAACGATGACCGCGGACCTGTTGTCAGGACCCGTTGAGATTTTCATGTAAAAAAAATGACCTGTCTAAAATATCATGAAAAAATGTTCATGAAAAAAATGTCTGAAATATTCTTGAAAAAACCATGACCGCTGACCTGTAGAAAATATAATTAAAAAAATGTCTGAAACTGTCATGAGAAAATGATGACCGCGGACCTGTTGTCATTTTCATGAAAAAACAATGACCGTGGACCTGTCAAAAATATCATGAAAAAAAGATCACCGCGGACCTGTCGAAAATATCATGAAAAAAAGATCACCGCGGACCTGTCGAAAATATCATGAAAAAATCTCTGAAAGAGAGAGAGGACGGGGGCATTTGTGTATGATACTACACTCAACATTGAAGCATAATAATCCATAAATGATTGACTCATTCTATGATGTAATACAATTAATACACTATTAAAAATATTTTGCCTGCTATAGTATTCAAACCTATGGTTACTTGTTGTATGCTCAATATACTCATAAATTATCCTATAGCGCCACCATCTGGTCAGTCATCAAGAGTTTTGTGTTCAAGGTATTCAAACTTGGCCACATGTTTACTTGTTGTACAATGCTCAATATACTCATAAATGATCCTATAGCGCCACCATCTGGTCAGTCATCAAGAGTTTTGTGTTCAAGGCTCATAACTCATTTACCATTAAAGTAATATTTGCACAGCATGTTTTTGATTATGCTGATAGTTTGCTGTGCTTCAAGCTGTGTTCAATTTAGACGTTCACTACTCTCTATAGTTTTGATACTTATGTTCAACATTTTGAAAATAAAAATGTTTTAAGTTTAAGATCTGAAAAAAAGTTTTTCCAGTGTTTTGTCATTGCCTCATGTTGTGGTATGGTTTGATGGTGTCTTGTCTTCTCTGTAGCTCAGTTGGTAAGACTGCTACCCACATAATCCGATGATAGGGGGTTCGATTCCTGAGAGTACTAGTGGATTTCTTTTATGATGGAAACTTGTTCCTGTGGTGTCAACAGTCACCGATTTAGATATTCACGACTCTATCTTTTCTACATTTACTTTCCACATTTTGAAAATAACTGTGTTTTATGATATAAAAGCTGCAAATGAGACTGTGTTAGCAATAGCTACAACAGCCACTGCTCTTATGGTAGCTTAACCATGCTCTGCAGCTCTCACACTGAAATTTCTTCAGGAATATCCCATTCTAGTTGGTAGATGAGGCCTCATAACTGAAGGCTCTACCTCCCATAGTACATTTAGAGACTGTAGGTACCACGAGCAGGCTTGCATTCTGGGAGAGTAATGTTCTCAAAGGGTAATATGGCACTATTAGCTCTTTAAGATAATTTGGTGCCTGACCATTAAGAGCTTTTTAAGTGAGAAGAAGAATTTTAAATTCTATTCTAGATTTTATAGGGAGCCAGTGCAGAGAAGCCAATACAGTACATGAGTAATGTGGTCCCTTTTCCTAGTTCCAGTCAGTACACGAGCTGCAGCATTTTGGACTAGTTGAAGAGTCTTTACAGTAGAGACTTAGTAGAGGGGCGGCTGTGGCTCAGTTGGTAGAGTCGTCGTCTCTCATCCGGAAGGTCGAGGGTTCGATTCCCCAGCTCCTGCGAGCAACATGTCCGATGTGTCCTTGGGCAAGACACATAACCCCGAATTGCTCTCACTGCTTCGTCTGTGGCGTATGAATGTGTGTGAATGGGATTAGTTACTTCTGATGCTCTAACTACATAACAGTCACTGCCATCAGTGTCTGAATGGGTGTGAATGGGTAGATGTGACATGCGGTGTAAAAGCGCTTTGAGTAGTCTGAAGACTAGAAAAGCGCTATATATATTACCACTTACCAGAGCACCCTGATAAAAGAGAATTACATGTTTGCCATGAATATGGAAAATGGGGCGTTTCTACCCTAGTGTGTAAACTGGGAGGAGAGAAGCAAAGTTGATTTAGTACACGCATTGTGATGGTGATTGTGACGGTGTGTGAATTTAACACCTTTAAAAGGAAGGTGCTAATCCAGGAGCCCAGTGTTACGCATAACAGGCTGCTGTTATTGCAGTTAGGAGGAGAAATAGGCACAATTACAGAACGTGTAAAGAACGCCTTTTCTACACATGTTAACATGTTTAGAGTGACAGAAAAATAATTGGGATGCTTTAAAAAAAATATCCTATTCAATAATCTTTAACGAAGAAAAACACCACATTAAACTTTATGCCTGTTTGTTACCAAACAAAACCTGAAAATTCACAGCCAATTTAGCCTAAAGAAGGATATTAACATTGACATTCATGTATTCCTCTTTACTTTTTTTTGCTAACATCCCATTTTTAACTGGGATATCCGCTTCCGCGAGCAGCGCGCGTCTCCTCCAGTGCGATCCTCTCCATAATGCGCTCGTCTTTTCCCTCGGAACTGCCTTGATCAGGAGGACTTCACCACAGTTTCTACCCCCATCCCTCTTGCCTGGGCATTTATGGCCATTGTCAGACCAGAAACAGCGCTGACAAGCTTTCTGATGTGCACAACAAAGGCCTGAGTGTCACGCCTGAGCACCCATGCCCTGGAAGGAGAAGGCGTCCTGTGCAATGTATTACAATCCATCTTCAAAAAGATTAAAGGAAAAGAAAAGAGGCGCTCTTTATTTGCCTTGGTCTTTCTGCTTTCCGTTACTATCCATGACTTGATAGATGACAAATATAAGTTCACACATTTTTTCTTAGTTGTTCACTCGCAAATCGCACAACCGTACGTGCAATTTTTGGAGTGAAGACGCAATTAAGTACTCTTTACTTGGGATCTTAGTCATTCAAATGATATTAAAACAAGTTTATTATGTATACACTTAATTTTAATCAGACAGCAGATGGCGCTGTTGATCTGAAGATTCATGACCATTCCTACACCCGTTTTCCCTTCTCGTCCTCCAACTCAGTGGATCTGGCACAATAGTCGGATAATTTCACCATGCTGATCACGCCCCACACAGATATCAGCCTCTTGCCCCAACACACCCCCATATCTTTTAACACTGAGATACATATGCACACACGTATGCATTATTCTTTTTCCAAAAGATATAACACATATTCATAGTCCTGCAATTTAATTCTTCCAAAACTAATTTCACAAATAAGTCCAAAAACAGCCTGTAACCTTTACATTGTATTTTCAATAAAGATAAAAGCCTTCCATCATATTTCAGTTCTTCTGAGCAAACTGGCAAAACATCAGCCTACCAAGTCCTTTCTCATCCAATATGTCAGTTAAAGAAATATGTCTTGTAAAAAAGGGTTAAGTTGTTTAGTAGGTAAGTGTTTCCAACATGTTTATTAAGAAAATAAAAGGTACAAAAATTAAACCAAAAACATTTTTTTACATTTTAAAATTATTTAAAATTGTTGTCATCAGTTCATATATAGCCACTGTAGAATAGTCAGTTCTTGTGACCTCATCACTAGAGTTAGAAGCTGCCATTATTTGATATTAGCTTTACATTGGTGCCTGAAAGAAGGATTTGTAGTTTGCTACAGTGTTAAGTCTTAAAGCATCTAAGAGCATAAATTATGATCACATGTAGGTACACGCACATAAAGCATGTGGGAGACAGAGAC
Organism: Tautogolabrus adspersus; assembly: GCA_020745685.1. Taxonomy (NCBI): domain Eukaryota; kingdom Metazoa; phylum Chordata; class Actinopteri; order Labriformes; family Labridae; genus Tautogolabrus; species Tautogolabrus adspersus. The sequence continues at coordinate 9,019,013 of CM036550.1, read as the reverse complement.
AGTCACCATGGAAACAACGTCATGTAGCCTAGTCTTCCACGATCCACCCCCTCCCCAATATGAAGTCTTTCTCCCTGTCTGTTGCTGCCTGTCTAAATACGTTTCAGTTTCTCTCTTTAAAATACTCCTAACATTTCCCATCATCGCTGTTTTGCATTAAATTTCATCTTACATGTTAGTGTTAGTGTATGTGCGTCTTTCTGTGTAGTCTATCCCTCTGGATAAGCAAACTTTATCTTAAAAGAACCCCAACCCTTTGTTTGTATAAAAATAGTCTACTATTTTCACATTAGTGTAGCTTTCAGATAGGATGCGGTGTGCAGGGCAAATCCCGTCTGTCATAGTGCAAAGGGACAGAGATGATAGTCCAAAAACGAGCTACTTTTTTAATGCACATTGTGTCTGTCCACTTTTCAGGAGAAACCCCTAACCTTTCTTCTGCTGAGGAGGAGGAGACAAGCATTGGATTTGCCAAGTTTTCATCACATAGTGCTGTGCCCAAGTTGAATATTTTTGTGCAGCGCCCACTTCATCCTATCCCTAAAATGTCAAAAGATTGTAGGCCTATGTGGGGGATGGGCTTCCAAGATAAAGATAAAAATGACCCCGAATCACTCATTAACCGAAGAAAAAACATTGTACTCTTCTCTCTATTCTCATTTCTCCTGCTTTAATCAGATCAACTTTTATGATCAATTTAATGATATATTTATGATTTCTTCATGCCATCTATATATGGGATCTCAAACCAATTCTACAAGGACACAGGTGCTGACAGGCAGTGCACACACATTGACAGCTGTTCTTGAGAGTTTTGATCAGCAGCAAAACCATCCTCATCAACAATAACATTAAATAAGGTAGATGGTTATGAAAGAGCTGGAAAGAGCTTTAGCTTTTTGAATGGAGTTTGGTAGTTCTTTCCACCACTGGGGGGCGACAGAGGAAATTAGTCTAGTTTGAGACTAAGGGCCCTGATCTGAAGGTCGGATCAGACACTTGGCCGAGCGAGAGGGAGTGTAGACCTGGATGATAGCATTTAAGTTAGGATGAACCATTTTTGGCGCAGTTTGTTAGCGAGCAGCAAGAGTTTTAAATTTGATGCAAGTAACTGGGAACCAGTGGAGGGAAATGAACAACGGAGTGACATGTGCTCTTTTGGGTAGGTTGGAACCCCGTCGCACTGCTGCGTTTGGATCATCTGCAGTGGTTTGATAGTGCATGTAGGTAGACCTGCCAGTAAGGAGTTGCAATAGTCAATGCATGATATCACAAAAGCACATATCAGGAGCTGCTTCATTTTGTCATGGTATTTTCCTGCAACCGCGCGCACCTGAGAACGTATAGGCTTTGCACGGGGTACCCTGTTAGCCATTTAGTTTATTTTTAGTTTTGGAGGTGAGGGTTTCTGATTTAAAGATGTGGCTCCACAACACTGAGTCACAGCTATCGTTTACAGCAGTAGTTAGCCAGCCCCCTATAGCTGGTGCGACTGACATACTGTAGCTTAGCTTATTTTCTGGTAGCTCCCAAGCAGCCTGGAGGCAGTGGCTGAGTTACTGTCCAAGGGAAGCATAGCAGTAAGTCGAAGCACATGGTTCCCCAGCAACCACGTTTAAGAAAAGTTTTTCCCGACACACCCGCTGAAAGTAAATGTCGGCACTAATGACTCCCGTCTACGCCAGTCGGAAGTCACTCAGGTTTATGTTGAGTTGGCCCCTCCCTAATCCGACCAGAGATAACATGTTTAGCCACGTCATCATTTAATTTAATTCTAGTCTTGTTATTAACTCTCAACCAAAGCTGAATTATACTTCTTTTGAAAGCCTTGTTCTCAGTCTCTCACATCCAGTCAACAAGTTGCAACCGTTAATCTAACCACCAGGAGGAGCAGTGATTATGGAAGCTTAAGTGATTACTGCATTTGAAAACAGCTGCGCGTAATACTGTATGCGTCAGTCTAGCGCGCCTCGGTCTCTCTCTCTGTGTGAGAAATAGTCTACTGTATCAACACCCTCTTAAAAGTAATCCTAAATGTAAATGTGTATTTTGCCTCTGCTATTTGGACGTGAAGTATTTAATCATGACAAGGCCTACGGAATATTTTATCTCCTCATCGCTCAAACCCTTCATCCCGGCGCTCCTCCGTGCGCTGTGTGTTTTCTGCATGTTAAAGTGCATGTGAATAGGTTTTAAATCTGTTCTTGGTCTGAGATTAATATAACAATAATTATAGTCCCGAAGCAGCTCTGCAAAGCAGCGGTAAACTTACCCGATATTAAAGTGCATTGATTTTCAAGCAACAGTATCCCATTAGGGTTGTTAATTTATCATTATTTACGCATCTTGTAGCCTATATTAGCCTACTTATTCATACATTTTTTATTCCAGGTTTACTGATTTAAACCCCCCAAACAGCTGATACAAGGCACCGATCCAGAATAAAACGAGCGAATGAACTTCTATGTGCAAGAATCAAAGTTGCCTCCCGCTACTGTACATTCAAATAGATGCTCAGAATGCGACTGACAATGTACACATATTTTCACCTTTTGAGCCTCTCATTAACATCTGAATTAATCATTTTATCTGCACCCGACGATAGACCATCCTCGTGATCCACACAGCACGTTAATAAAAGCTTGTCTTTGTCTGGAACCACGCTGCGCTGGAATAAAACCAACATAAACATTTCTTCTGTGCATGCTTCATTTTTTCGTTAGGTAAAAATGTAATTTGAATTTTGGATTTGATTAGAATGACGTTTTTGAGTACATTTCCTCGTTTGGACTTTTTAAACATTCGAAAACATTAGTTTTCCTAAGATATGAAACAGACGAGCATGAAAGCCTTAGGGTGTGGTCACACTGGCAATCCGTACGTGCCCAAGCACGCTTCAGCCCTAAAGACCAGATTATTTTTTGTTAATTTACGGCTGTATCTGATTAAAGTGACTCAAAATAAGGCGCAGTTACATTCCATTCACATGCCAGCTTCTTAAAACATTTTGGGTAACGAGGCTGACCCAAGAAATTGGCAATTGATTGATAAGAGGAATCAAATCATTAGCATTACAGTGAGTCTTTTGTTCAAACTAAATGGGCCATCACTTCTAGCATCTAGCTCCATCCACTTTGTCACACATTATCAGAACCTGTTTCTGTCTCTCAGTGTGCTGCTGAGTAAAAACACAAGACACATCAGTTAACAAGCAGTACTAGAAGACTGCTTCATTTTTCGGTCAAAATGTAACTTGAATTTTGGATCAAAGATAAATACAACTTTATAATGAAATTTGTACAATAACTGAGCAGCTTCTGCGCCCTGACCATGAAGTTGCACTGCTGATGGTGCAAGTGCCATGATGCAGGCTTGAGCCGCGCCATGTGCAGAGAAAGTATACAGCCTACATAATAATATAAACTGAGGACACCGCTGTGACAAATATAATGTAATGTGTGAGAGCTGCACATAAAAGGTTGAGATTAGGCTACCTGTGTTGACTGTGAGTGGATTAATTGATCCGCGCGTCAGTGAAAGTGATATGCCCAAAAACAACCCGCTGCCTTGTCTTAGTGCTTAGTGAGCTCATTTAGACAACGTCTTTTATTGTTATTTTAACAAAATGTATTTTAACCACATGTAAGCAATGCTCCCTAAAGAAGAAGTACATGTGTAAAGGGTTTGCACATTAAAACTCAAGTTATTGTAGAGTAGAGAAGTAATGAATAGTTTAATGTCATGAAGAAAATCATAGATTATCTTTAATATGACTTTGTGAACAAAAGCAGCTGATGTAATTCAGGATTCATTAATAAATGTCTGAGTTAGAATGACCGCTAAGTTCAGCTCAATAATACTGTAGGCTGATGTGTTCTTGTGAGGGAAGCGCCATCTACTGGCGACACCCTGCAATTAGATACATGGGCATGTTTACAGTGGAATGTATGCGAGGAGGGGGGCTCTCTCTTTGCCTGGGAACTGCATGGGAACTGTCTGACAGCTGACTGGCTACTGCCTTGGAGGGGAACATCCTGGTGGCTACTACTGTAGTCCTTAGCAGTGATAGAATAATTGTTGTAGGTGACTTCAATATCCATGTGGATGTTGATAAACATTGCCTTAGCACATCTTTCATGTCATTATTAGACTCTATTGGTTTCACCCAGGGTGTAGACAAACCTACTCATCGTTTTAACCACACCCTGGACCTTGTTCTAGCTTATGGCATTGAAATTAATAACTTGACAGTTTTCCTAGAAAATCCTCTTCTATCAGATCATTTCTTAGTAACATTTGACTTTTTCTTACCAGAATTAACTCATCTTAATAAAAATGTGCTCTCTAGAAATGTATCTGATATTGCTGTAGCTAAATTTAAGGAAGCTATTTCAGCTGCTTTTGATTCAGTACCATGCTCTAACCCAGTTGAAAACTCTTATAATAAATTTAGTCCCTCTCAGCTGGATCAGTTTGTTGATAGTGCGGTGGATTCACTGAGAGTAACTCTTGATTCAATTGCCCCCCTAAAATAGAAGGTTATCAAACAACAGAGTAGGCTCCATGGTACAACTCAGAAACCTGTACTCTAAAACTAATGTTGCGTAAATTTGAAAGAATGTGGTGACCACCAAAACGGAAGAATCTCATTTAATCTGGCAAGATTGTCATAATAAATATATGAAATCTTTACGTCACACTCAAGCTGCCTATTACTCGTCCCTTATCAAAGAAAATAAAAACAATCCTAGATACCTTTTCAGCACTGTAGCCAGGCTGACAGAGAGTCATAGCTCCATTGAGCCATGAATTCCTTTAGCCCTCAGCAGCAACGATTTCATGAGCTTTTTTAACAATAAAATTCTAAACATTAGAGACAAAATTAGTAACCTACTACCTTTACCCGGTACAGATTCCTCCTATAACGCGGATACGGCAGAAACAGTTTCAAATCCTGATAATAACCTCAACTGTTTTCTCCGATTAACCTTTCAGAACTAAACTCAATTATTTCTGCGTCTAAACCGTTAACCTGTCTTTTAGACCTGATCCCAACCAAGCTGTTTAAGGAGGTCTTTCCTTTAGTTAGCAGCTCTATACTAGATATTATCAATATATCTTTAGTGGCAGGCCACAGTCATTTAAAGTAGCCGTAATTAAACCTCTACTTAAAAAGTCGACTCTTGATGCAGGAACTCTAGCTAACTATAGACCTATATCTAACCTTCCTTTTATTTCAAAGATCCTGGAGAAAGTAGGAGCTAATCAATTGTGTGACTTTCTCCACGACAACAGTTTATTTGAGGAGTTTCAGTCAGGATTTAGAGTCCACCATAGTACTGAGACTGCACTAGTTAAAGTTGTGAATTATCTTCTTCTAGCCTCAGACAGGGGACTTCTCTCTGTCCTGTTAGATCTTAGTGCTTCTTTCGACACAATTGACCATCAAATCGTATTACAGAGACTAGAACAATTACTTGGAATTACAGGGACTGCTTTAAGATGGTTTAAATCCTATTTATCAGACCGATCTCAGTTTGTACATGTTAATGATGAGTCCTCTATGCACACCAAAGTTAGCCATGGAGTGCCACAATGATCAGTGCTCTCTCTGCATTCATATCATATTACTGCATATCACTATCTTTTTTTTTTTTTTAAATTTAAGATTTATTTTTGGGCTTTTACTGGAGAGATAGGACAGTGGACAGAGATGGAAATCAGGGAGAGAGAGAGTGGGGATTGACATGCGGGAAAGGAGCCACAGGACAGATTCGAACCTGGCCCGCCCGCCTCCATACATGGGACGTGCGCACTAATCACTGCCCCACCAGCGCCCCAGCATGTCCCTATCTTTAAATCCCAGTTACTAACCACTCCTTTTTCTGGGAGCTCCTGAGCTCTCTTAGGTTCCTCGGGAATGTTGGTGAGGATGGCCTGCCCGAACAACCAATCCACCCCCTATCCTATCCTTCTTTCTGCATCTTATCCCATCAACCCCTATCCCATTTCCAAGCCCAGCGCTGTTTAGCAGATGACTGTTCCGTCATGAGCCAGGATTTGCCAAAGATTTCTGACCGTTAAAGGGAGTTTTTTCTTGCCACGCTATGACGGATTAAGCTGGGTCCATGTCATATAGCAATAAGTAAGGTCTTTTACCTGCTTTTTGTAACATAACAATGAGCATGGTCTTTTTACCTGCTCTTTTGTAATATTAATAGACAGAGTGCTTTTTGTAAAGTGTCTTGAGATAACACTTGTTATGAATTGACGGTATACAAATAAAGATTGATTAATTGATTGATTGATATAAGATCTTCTGACCTCCATGTATTAAAGGAATACTTCACCCATTTGCATTAAGCTTTGTATCAGTAGTAAACTTGTGGTTTTATTGAATGGTCTTGCATCCAGCCCTCATTTCCCCCTAAGATGAGAAATATCTGTAATTTCTTTTCTGAGAAGCTGCCTCCAATGACGCAAAAATCGTCATATTGCGTTATTGGCGGCTGTTGTGGTTAGCAAGAGTGAAACTACATTGCTAGTTCCTCATGTTTTCAACCACGGATGCTACAGACCTATCACAGATCAGTGGGCGGGACCTCACTCCCAAAAACGAAACTTAACATCCGCCATATTGCTTAGTTGTAAGCTGTGCTAACAGGCTCTCTGGAGAAAGCTCATAACCAAGAATGGCAAAAAAAAAAAGTATGTTTTAACTTCAAACTGATATGGATGAAGGGGATTTTAAAGGTTTTGTGCTCGAATCGGATGTTCGTGGCTCTTTCTACGAGCCGCAATATAGCGGCGAGCTGGCTGCTTGTGCTGACAGGCAGGCTAGCTAGCCTAGCTGGCTAGGTTCGCGGCTGTCACAAGGAAGAAGGTGCTGGGGCAGACTTGTGTTGTCGGTGCTGTGACTGTTTGCCTATGGACACAGACATAGAGTCTGTTTTCTGCCATGAATTTCCAAGATGCCAATTCCTTCTGAAAGAAATCTCGGATTCAGTTGAGGAAACTGCCGTATTATTGTAGTAAATGTCCGCGAGTAATACTGCATTCAGGTGCTGCTCGGGTGGTCCAAGTTTCTTAGAGAAATCTTATTGTCAAAAGTTATATTTGAGCAAAAAGTTGATGTGCAATACGTGCATGAATAAAAAGTATGTTAACAAAACAGAAAACTGACTTGAGCAGGTGTTTCATGTGCATTTTACAACTCGGAATCTAATTTTTCCCATACCACGTGAATGCACCTCTCCTTCAGCTGGAATGTCCTGTGGTGCTGTGCATTCCGGGAGTTGTTGTCTTTAATCCTCATAAGCCAAAAATACACTTTCTGCCTTTTCTCGGTCAAGAAGGCACCGACTTCAAAATTGATTTCACATTTCTACGACATATATGACCCAATTTCACTACAGATTCATGTTTCAACGGGTGAAGTATCCCTTTAAGTGCATTTTTAAGTAGAAATAATTTCCATTGGCATCTCTGTTCATATTAAAATTTTAACATTTCACAACTAACGAATCATGAATAACGAATTTCTGACCTGCAGCTTAATATCAAACTTAGTGTTTGAAAGTGCTCCAAAAGTTTAGACAGACAATTAACATTCTCATTACACCGACATCCTGAAGAGTCACACTCATCAGGCTAAGAAACATTAAATAGCCTTGCTGACGTGTTTAACTGTCAAGGGTTCAGTCCTGTTTTTGAGGCTCATGAATTTGGAAGTTGGTTTTGCGTCAATCCCATAAAAAAGTTTTGCAACTTTTGGTGGATACTGGAGATTCAGGGCATAGTTGTGTTTGTGAAATCATGTCTTGTTAAGTTGAACAAAATCAATTTAATGATATATAATTATTGTTTTATGTAAAAATTTATGTATTTAACACTTAAAAAAGAAAAATATTTTTTAATAAATTATTTTATTGGAAGAAATCTACCTTTTCAAATAAACTTTTATGAACAGTATTGAAGGCTTTTTACAGTGTAGAATTTTTTTTAGGCTCACTAGTTAATTAGTAGACGCAAAATATGTCTTACTAGTTAACTAGTAGATGTTTTGCACCTTACCAGTTAACATGTCAGAGCTTTTGCTGTCTACTAGTTTACTAGTAAATCTTTCAGCGTTCTATTAGTAAACTAGTGCAGTCAAAAACTAGACAATTTGGCTCTTACTTTAAAAATGGTTAACTAGTAACCATTTTTAGGCTCACTAGTTAACTAGTAAACGCAAAATATATCTTACTAGTGTAGCGCCCGTCCCATGTAGCTATTTGATCAAGTAAATGTTAAAGGGGTGTTGCAGTACTATGGGCGGGGCCCTGGGTACTGACCGTGCTTACCTGTGCAACAGAAATTAAGTAATTTATTTTTAATCCTTTTCTAACTAATTATGATTTTAATAAATGGCAGTGCCTCCACTTAGTAAGGAAATATGAACTTCTTATCTCAACTCTCACTAAAAATTAGGTTTTTCAACTTAAAGGGGCTATATGTAACTTTCAAATATACTGCGTTTGTAGCGATACCGCATGGCCGTCAGCGAACTCCAACTGTTGCTCGCTCTCCCTCGCGTGCTCGTCATACGTGCTTGTACGTCCACAAATGAGCATCAACAACGACCCTGAAACACTGGATATTTACCGGCATAATGTTTACAGAGGAGGTAAGTGGTCATACACATGTGAGAGTCTGTGAAGAAGTCTGTGTGTCTCATTCTCCATCCTACAAACGACAGTCTCGGCAGGCACTGCCTGAGAGCAGGAGTGTGTGATGAGTTTGTCCGCCTGTGAGAGCTCCTAGGAAGGATATAAGTGTGTGGATGGCGGCCTCTGGCTGTGCAGGTGAAGACTGGGAGTGTGTGATGAGTTTGTAGTTTGTACTGTTGATTTCTGTAAGCGGAGCGGAGTGAGGAGGACGTTGAAAACGCAAATAAAATGACACTGCCTGGAGCTTTCTTAGAAAATCGGACCCGGGGCAAATTGTATACAGGCAACACAGATAGACAGTGAACATCTACTTTTTCACATCAGTTAAACGTTCGCTTATTAATGGGCGATAAAAAACGATTTATACATGTAAAAAGTGACATATATATGTAACTTGTAGCTATATATAAATCATTAGGCCGTTAGGCAGTTCGCCTGACGGCCATGCGGTATCGCTACAAACGCAGTATTTTGGAAAGTTACATATGCCCCTTTAAGGGTGCGTTCACACCTAGGTCGTTTGGTCCGCTTCAAACGAACTCTGGTGCGCTTTGTCGGATAGTTCGTTTGGTTTGGGGTGGTGTGAACGCTCAAACGAAGTCTGATGCGGACCAAAGAACTGAACTCTGGTCCTCTTAAAAACGGGGGTCTCGGTTCGCTTCAAAGTGCACCAGAGTTCGGTTCACCGTAGGTGAGAATGCATTTTGGACCAAACCAGGGAAGTGAACCAAAATACAGTGCATTGTGGGTCGAATTTGGCCATCTGTAAACGATGACAATTGGGTTTTGCTGAGCATGGCAAACCTTAGCATTGCTAACAACACCAGCCTTCACCAGCCTTCAGTCTGTTGACAATGGCTGCTGTTTGACCGACACTTCTGTTACTTTTCACTGCATGTTTTATTATATTTGAGATCGTTTTTTCCCTTTACTATGAGCATCAATCAGAATATTGTTGACCTTGTACTTTGTCTGGATGATGAGATTAATAATGACGGCCCCTCTATCACGGCTCCGATCAGACACGGAGCAAGGAGGATGTGTGACACGATCCGTAGGAGACAACAATACGGGGAATATCACCGCCTTGTCCAGGAGTTGCTACTGGATAAAGCCCGGTTCCAGTCATATTTCAGGCTTACTAAGGAACATTTTAGCTATCGTTATGTTAGCAGGAACGGCTACATACACTATTTATACATACTGACAACAGCTCACAGGATGACAAAAATAAAACTCTCACCAGCAACATCAAGTGTCTGTCTAATCAGCTCCCACAAACGTAACTTTCTATCCTTGTTATGGTCATTTTGATCTGACATGTCGTACAGTTCAGGATGAACTGAAACGGCCAAGACCATGATTTTGTGGGATTTTTTTGTGGATTTGCTAAACTATACATTTTTGGAAAGGTTATTGTATAAGGAGTCAGAAAATCAATGTTTGCATTTGCCCAGATGTCTATGTGGCGGCCATATTGAATTTTTTAAAATGGCCGCCGTAAAACTTTCATTTGTAATATCTCGGCTTCTGAATAAGCTGGAATGTTAATTTTAAGTGCTAAACCCACATTTTCAGGGTCAGGGAATCAAATGGTGCTAGTTACAAAGCTACAAAACTTTACCACATTAACCCATAGATGCATAAGTGGGTCAAAAATGACCCGGTGTGGTTGTTTTCTTGCAATATCATTGTAATGAAAAGTTGTTCACGTTTAATATTCAATGTTCCTCAAAAAACATGTTTTTTTGTTCATTCCATTGAAATACATCCACAATATGTGTAAAAAAACCTACACATCACAGTTGGTCAGATAACTCAGAGTTCCTTTTATTGAACAGTTTTTTCTTTGAGTTTAAAATTAGCTAATGTAAAACTTGGATGTTCTGGAACTATCAACATGCACATTTAGACCACAGTAAGATTAAGCAACCTTTTTAATTAGACAGTTTCTATACATCATCATAATCATCATCGCTTTCATGCATCACGGCTTAGGAATTGTCGTCGTTCTGGCACTGGCTGCTGCACTGACACGGATGGATGGATGGATGGATGGATGGATGGATGGATGGATGGATGGATGGATGGATGGATGGATGGATGGATGGATGGATAGATAGATAGATAGATAGATAGATAGATAGATAGATAGATAGATAGATAGATAGATAGATAGATAGATAGATAGATAGATAGATAGATAGATAGATCAGCAGGTAGCACCAAAAGACAGAAAAAACACTCAGGTACAAAAAATTTAATAAAATAAAATAAAAAATACTGTACACAATAGCAGCATATCAAGATATAAAGAGACTGTACATAATAGCAGCAGTAGACATTTCTATATTTACAGGTTATTAAAAAAAATAGCACAGTAATGATTGTAGTAGCAGCAGGTGTGTTGTTTTTGTATTTGTCCTTGTGTTTATAAATAGATAATTAACAATAGCAATAAATAATGCAAGCAGTTAAGATGTGTTGTGGTCAGTCCTCAGTCCTCCCGCCCCCCCTCCTCCCTCCAAGTGAGGAGTTGTAGAGTTTGATGGCACGAGGGACAAAGGAGTTCTTGAGTTTGTTTGTGCTGCATGTGGGGAGGAGCAGTCTGTCACTGAACAAGCTTCTCTGGTTGCTGATGACAGTGTGCAGAGGGTGGCTGGTGTTATCCAGGATGGCCAGCAGTTTGTTCATGGATCTCTTCTCTGCCACTGTCACCAGAGAGTCCAGCTTCATGCCGACCACAGAGCCGGCCCGCCTGATCAGCTTGTCCAGTCTGGAGGAGTCCCTCTTTGATGTGCTGCCCCCCCAGCATACCACAGAGTAGAAAAGTATGCTGGCGACCACTGACTGGTAGAACATCCACAGGAGTTTCCTGCAGATGTTGAACGATCGCAGCCTCCTCAGAAAGTACAGTCTGCTTTGACCCTTCCTGTACAGATGGTCTGTGTTGCTTGCCCAGTCCAGCTTCTCATCCAGCCACACCCCGAGGTACTTGTAGGTGCCTACAACCTCCACCTGAGCCCCCTCAATGTCCACTGCTTGAGGGCGTGGCCTGGACTTCCCAAAGTCTATGACAAGCTCTTTGGTTTTTGAAGTGTTGAGCTGCAGGTGGTTTGTGTGGCTCCAGGTGACAAAGTCCCTCACCAGACTACGGTACTCCTCCTCTTGGTCACCCCTGATACACCCCACGATGGCTGTGTCGTCAGCAAACTTCTGAATGTGACATGATTCAGAGTTGTAGCCGAAGTCTGAGGTGTACAAAGTGAATAGAAGAGGAGCCAGCACAGTCCCCTGAGGCGCCCCTGTGCTGCTGACCAAGATGTCAGATGTGATGTCCTTCATCCGTACATACTGTGGTCTGTCAGTGAGGTAGCTGGAGATCCAAGACACCAAGAGTGGGTCCACTTGCATGCTAGTCAGTTTGTTCTGTAGCATTAGGGGCTACTATTAGGGACACATGTCAGTACAGGCCTTAGTTCTGCAGGAGCACCTCCCAGAAGAGCAGTCAGATTTACACTTGCATTGGACCAACTCAAGGATGGTCTTTGGGGCTGGGAGGACCTCTGTGGTCACTGGTTTGAGCATGCCATCCAAGTGTTTGAAGTATCCGTTTTGCAGAGGATCCAGCTGTGGATCCTGCAGAGCAATGGCTGTCTGTGCCCATACTCTTGTTTGGACATGGACTCTCAAGATGTGCTGCTTCAGAGCTCCAAGTGTTGGAGGAAGCTTGTCACTTTCTGCCCTATGTTTGCAGAAGAGATGCCATCACAGTTGAGGGATTGCCTTGATGTTGATCCCCTTGGGTGAGTAAGCTGCACATATAAAGGATTCCAGGGCTGACAGCATTCCTTCTGTCACATCTGCTTCATCCAAAAGCATCTGCAGAGCATTGACAATATCTTCATCATCTGCTTTAAGGTAGACCTGCAGCAAGGTTGCCTTGCCTATGTGGGAGAACCTTCCTGTGTTGTCGGCCCCAGTGAATGCATGGAAGGCTGGCAAAGCCTTTCCTCTTTCTTTACCTAGAGCTCGCCACAGTGGTTCAATCTGCACAACACCAGAGGCCATAGAAATGGACGTGTTCTTCAACATGAGATCATAGTTTGCTGTGACTAGCACTAAAACGTCTGTATCTGGTGAGAAAAACACCAACTGTGCATCATGTGGGTTTTGCTGTGAAGCCAGCACAGTCTGGTGGATCAGCAGTGTGTCTGCTTCTTCATGGTTGTTTCCTTCAAAGACAAGGTCTTTGTTGCTCCTATAGTGAGCCCAGGAGCAGATGTGATGATCAGCTTGGAGGATCCTTTGCTGTACTCCAGAGTTTTGGCAGCAAGATATTCAGTCAGATCACTCTTAGTCTTGTCATGGGAGAGGAACCTGCTCATTGGGATGTGTTTGATGTTGGTGTCATCTCTGACTTGATAATCAATAGAAGCTTTTCCTTGTCTTTGTTTATCTCTAGTTGCACTCTTCAGAGAATCTGCCCTGTATGTGTCAAACATGAGGATGATTTCATCATAATCTTGTGTTAGTTGCATCAGTCTGTCATTGAAGCAGCCACTCAGATCCTTGACTGTCAATACAGTCGCTGATTTTTTGCTCAGTTTCTGCACAAACACCATACTGTCCACCAGTGCTATCTTCCAACTTGGCTGATCAGTAGATGTGAGGTCTGTGAGTCCTGTATCCATTGCATCTTGGTGGGTAGAACTTCCAACTTGACGCGGCTGATGGTCTTCATGGGGCATGTCTTCTTTTGTCAGCTTCTCAAGTAGATGGATTAACTTGGATTTGTCATGGCATGGCAGAATTGTTCAACCAGGAGCGAACAGTGCCCTTGTTGTCAGAGTGAATTCATAATTTCCTATGGCCTCTTTCTGGTTGATGTCTCGGTTTGACCTGGCAAGTACCATCAGCCTTGCAAACAGGTCCTTGGTCTCCTTCAGATCCACATTTGTCTCTGAGTTTCACTGTAATCTTCTTGTTCATCTTGTTGTTCTTTCTTCACAGGGGCCCAGAGGCTGACATCTCCATTGATACGCTCTGACACATAGTCTTCATACAACTTCTGGCCAGTGACATCAGCATTCAAGATCTGTAGTACATACTCATCTTGGATGTAGGCATGCATGATCACATTGTACAGGTTGTCACCTTCCGTGGTAAAGGGGTTTCCATGGCTGAGTATGGCTGCCTTGATCTTGTCGATTGTATCATGTGCCCTGTTGACTGCACTTGGCCTAAGCTCATGATGCTCTGTGATTCTGTCAGCTTCCATGTCAAACTGACTCTTGAACTCTTTCGACAGATGAGAAAGTTCTGGTGTGACCATGAAAAATCTCTGTCTGGCATTGGCATTGCTGGAGATGCCAAAGATCCCAGAGCTGTAGTCATAAATGTATAAATATGTTGTTGAAATATATAACATATTTGCTGAGGTAAAATTAAGCTAATACTTACTATACATGTGTTAGATGCTCTGTAAAACAATGTTCTTAAGGGATGACACTTCTGATATAGCAAGTCTGAGGAAGAACCATTGGCTCGAAACATCAGTGCAAATAAAATCTTTCAACAGTAACTACTTTGTGTGTGGATCACTCTCAGCACCTATTCTAGTAGGTTTGCAATGTGCATGTCTTTGTAATCATTCCCACAATAAATATTAAATGTTTTAATGAGTGATATAAACAATTTTTTTTTTGAAGAACAGCTGGAATATGAAATGATAACTTTTAATTACAAAGATAATCCAAGAAAACAACCACACCAGGTCATTTTGTACCTACTCATGCATCAAAGGAAAAAAAAAAAAAATCAAAGGGTTAATATGGTAAAGTGTAACTAGCACCATTGGATTCCTTGACCCTTACAGTGTGGGTTTAGCAGGAACAATCAACATTCCAGCTTATTCAGAAGTCGAGATATTACAATTTTAAAGTTTACGGCGGCCATTTTTTAAACTTCAATATGGCCGCCATATAGACATCTGAGCAAATGCAAACATTTATTTTCTGACTCCTTATGCAATAACCTTTCCAAAAATGTATAGTTTAGCAAATCCCCCCAAAAATCCCACAAAGGTTAAAATCTAAATATAATGAACCTGACTATTAGTTAAATCAAAATGATTTTGACCATACACAAAATATATTTAAAAACACAGTTTTCAGTATGACCTTCTTCAAAAGTTTTCAGTTTTAGTAAATTTAGACTAAGGGGACCCTTTTATTTTAGATGTTAGTAAGACCTTTCAACAGATAAATTCACAAATGACCATAAACACCACTTTCACTCTCATTTGATAAACAAAATAAAATACTGTCCTTTAAACCAAAATAAAACGTTGTAGGCCTGAGCCTATTCTCCCAAGCCGTTGCTTGGGAGAATAGGCTCTGTGCACAATATGAGGTCTGTCCTCTTCCAGGATATAAGAGTGCGGGCAAGTAGTTCCGGGCAATTTTCCGGAACTGTTCCCGTCGATTTATGGATTTTGGAATCAAGTATTACAAACAAGATGAGTGCATCGCGGACCAAAAAGAGACGATTAGCCTTCCAGACAGTAAGGAAATCGTCATTGCATTGCTGTGTACCTCTCTGTAGCAACTCCTCCCGCTACAACATGGACATTAGTTTCCATTCGTTTCCAGTCGAGGCTGCCTTAAGAGCTAAGTGGCTAATCAAAATACGTAGAGATAACTTTATCCCTACAAAAAATACACGTGTGTGTAGCAGGCATTTCTTGCCGGGAGACTTGTCCATGACTCCTGGGGGTCTGAGAAGATTAAAAAAGGGAGCCACGCCAGATCTGTTTTCCTGGAATAGCTACACACAACCCACACAGAGAGCTAGCGTGTGGGAGCGTTGGCCAAGGGCAGAGAGCCCCCATCGGGACCTACTCACAGACTCAGAAAGCGAGATGGAAACAGCAGCCCCGGATCATGACTATTGCATCACACCAGCAACCGCTGTTGTGGCAAATGATTTGGCTGAAGAGAACGAAGCCCTGCGTATAAAGATCACCGAGCTCCAACGCCAACTGGAAGTGCTACACATACGGAACCAATTCGGTATCCAACGCTTGGCAGGGTCGGACGACGACATTCGTTTCTACACCAGGTTGGTTTTTAACACTTAGGGCCTGATTTACTAAGATCCCAATTAAAGAGTACAAAATTGCGTGTTCACTCCAAAACATTGCGCGTTTGGCTTGTGGGCGTTTTGCGGGTGATCTACTAAGAAACTTTGCGTGAATGATAACAGGTGCAAACCTTGAGGAGGCGGTAGTATTTAAGTCAGGCTTTTGCGTGTTCTACTGGGTTACGTCACGGAGAGTTTGGACGGAAAGCAGAATGACTGCAAGCGCAAAATAGGTATTAGTGGGAGAGGCAAATGAACGTACAGTACTTTTGGGGTTATAGCAGATAAATCTGAATATAACAACAATAACATTTGGCTTATAAGAAAACCTCGGCATTAAACAGGGCCTCTCTTTTCTTCCCTCGATCCTTTGAATGAATTGTCATACATTGCGCAGGAGGTGCACACTGTGTCCTCTGTGGCACCGGCGCTCAGGCGCGCCCCTCGGGCTATTGTCGCGCACCAGACTGCTGGCCAGCGCTGTGTCTGATCGGACATAATTGCCCTGGCAAGAGGTATCGAAGACGGGGGTACAAGCAGTGGTGAGGTCCCCCAATCCAAGTGCCTACAGCGTAGCAGCAAGGGGCTGTAGAGGTTGGAGACGAGCGCGATAGGGAGAGGAGCGCACCGGAGGAGACAAGCTGGAGAGACGCGCAACCCGAGAAAAAGGAAATGCCCAGTTTAAAATGTAATGTTGCAGAAAAGAGGGAAATAGGAAGACATAAATGTCAATGTGTAAATTGTTTAGAATGCACAGGCTGTGAATGTTCAGTTATATTAGTTTAATCATGGTGTTTCTCTTTATTAACTATTATTGAATCCAAATAAAAAAATAATGCATGTCATTTATTTTTTATGTCAATCGAAAACATGTTAACATGTTGGGAGAAAAACGTGATCTTTCTACCTTCTTTTATTGAGCCTATGTCTCCTTCTAACTGCAGCCTGTTGTGCGTAACACTGTGCTCCTGGATTAGCACCTTCTTTTCAAAGGTGTTAAATTTAGACACCGTCACATATGGGGCGCCGATTGTAAAGTTGCGCACACTACAAATAACAACAACATTTCTCCACATTTAGCCCTAAAACATCACTTTTTATTCACATTTAGAGAAATATCTGTGAACTTATTGGCAAATATAAATGTTAAATATTATATCTAAATGTTGAATGTTGTATCTAAATGTTACATTTTATATATAAATGTTAAAAATACATGTCCTGATTCTAAATATTTAGTTAAGATTTCTAAATATTGAGTTAAGATTTATAAATCTTTAGTTAAGATTTATAAATCTTTAGTTAAGATTTATAAATCTTTGGTTAAGATTTATAAATATTGAGTTAAGATTTTAAATATTGAGTTCAGATTTATAAATCTTTAGTTCAGATTTATAAATCTTTAGTTAAGATTTCTAAATATTTAGCTAATATGCAAATTCACTCTACCGCCAACCGGAAGCACCAAAATAAAAGTTCGAGAAAGCGAACGAACATGTGTAGGCTGTCAGCCGCAGCCAGAGCATTAATTCCTGTGAGAATTCATCAAGTTGGTGGTTAACAACGCCTGAAAACGGAGGGGAGGGGAAGAAACATGTTGACTGCAGCTTGAGAGCAGAGATGACTAGGAGAGAAAATGTAGATTATATTTCGACTTAATTTATGCTTCTATGCATAAAGGCAAAAAATGATTGTTAAGTAGCCTACACATGTTCGTGAAAATCTTGATTTTGATTTGGGGAGAGTGGCATGGCTGGATAGCTAGCTATATTGTTGTTAAACACACGATCAAAATATATTTACTGTTTGTTAATAATACACAAAGTTATTGACTTTAAATCTTGGTAGCAAACGTTAGCTTTCTGGTTCAAAACTGAGCCAATCTAGTTCGTCTCTTTTTCCCACTCTTTATTATATCTTTTTTCCATATTTTCCCCTCTTATTCCTGGGCATTGTCACTCTGTCGCTCTGTCAGGTGTAGTTGTGCATGTGTGCGTGTGCGTGTGTGCCGGATCGGGCGTGCGTGGTAAGGTGGTAACCAAGGAAACGGGGTTGTAGACATTAGACAGATCCTGGAAAAGGACAAACTTACTACCGCGTTCGTGTTTAGCTTTATTGTGGAGAGCTGGGAGAGAATCAGTAGGAGTTCATACAGGGAGCAAAGCAAACCCAAATAAGCAACTACACTTTAGAAAACAAGCCCAAAGTCGCCTATAACAAGCGGACTTGACAACACTGGTTGGATCACTTCCTCGAACTTTTATTTTGGTGCTTCCGGTTGGCGGTAGAGGGAATTTGCATATTAGCTAAATATTTAGAAATCTTAACTAAAGATTTATAAATCTTAACTCAATATTTATAAATCTAACTCAATATTTATAAATCTTAACTCAATATTTATAAATCTTAACTCAATATTTATAAATCTTAACTAAAGATTTAGAAATCTTAACTAAAGATTTAGAAATCTTAACTAAAGATTTAGAAATCTTAACTAAAGATTTAGAAATCTTAACTAAATATTTAGACTCAGGACATGTATTTTTAACATTTATATATAAAATGTAACATTTAGATACAACATTCAACATTTAGATATAATATTTAACATTTATATTTGCCAATAAGTTCACAGATATTTCTCTAAATGTGAATAAAAAGTGATGTTTTAGGGCTAAATGTGGAGAAATGTTGTTGTTATTTGTAGTGTGCGCAACTTTACAATCGGCGCCCCATAGTCACAATCACCGCAATTTTTGCCTGGCTTGGTAAATCACAATGCGTGTACTAACTTAACTTATTTGAATTTTCTCCTCCCAGTATTTTGCACGCTACGGCAGAAACGCCCCATATTACATATTCATTAAGGCAAACGTGCTAAATGGACAATGCGTGTTGTTTTGCTCATATGCAAGACGCAATCCTCACTGCGTGTCGTTAGTAGATCAGATAGCACATTTTTTGCTGGTGGTATCAAGTTTGCACACGTTTTAAGACACGCAAACCTTTAGTAAATCAGGCCCTAAATGTCGCATGTCAATTTACGATATCCACTTTTCTAGTGTGCCGTTTTTTACTGTCGTTCCACGTCTCCCGTTGCCAAAGCACATTATACAATAATGAAACATAGCCTGTGTTTCATAACTTTAAATCTATTACATTCTGGGCCATATAAGGCTATGCATTTTAATAAAACTGCAAAACACAGACGCTCCTCTTACTCTCTGCAACTGGGTTTGTTTACCCCACACAGAGGAAATCATCAAACAACATACACGCACGCATGCACGCACGCCCGCCAATAACAACAACAAAAAACACGTCCAGTTATAGTTATGACAAAATATATAGCCTCCAAAAATATCTGCAGAAATTCATAACATATGCAGCGCTGAACAAATAGATTAATAAATGATCAGCACCGTGGAAAGCGCCGCGGCATGTAAGGCACATACCTGCGGCAAACGTGCTTCACCTTTACGATGCACTACCCACTCACAGGGTGCTTACATCCCTTGCAGGAGACAACGGTCATATTTTTCTTGCAGTGCATGTTTGTCTGACACAGCCTCCTTCTGTCTTTCTGTATAACCTGTCCATCTGTCGCTTTTTTTTAAACTCCCACGCACATATGAAGTCCATAAATAAAAACAGTAACTAATATAAATTATGATTTTCATGAAGATAATTCTGATTCATATTATGTATTCCCTAGGTTTGCTTCATATAAGCTTTTTATGTTGTTCTGGAAGTTAGTGGAGCCTGCAGCTAACACAAAGATGGTGCGCATCACCAACTCCAAGACTGTATCTGCCAGCAACTCCGAGCTCTCTCGTCAACCAACGGTATGCAATTCAATTCAATTCAGAAAACTTTATTTGTCCGGGGGGATGTTAATATTTCTACTAATTATACTACTAATTATACTACTGTTTTGGGCTGTTTTAACAAATATATTTTCCCCAATGGGGGATCAATAAAGTTTATCTTTATCAACAGTATCTAGGTTTGACCTTTGTTTATTTATACAGAAACTTCCCCTCATTGACGAGTTGCTGCTCTTCCTGATGCACCTGTCAGACATTTGTGTCTGGCTTGTATGCAGGATCCATGAGTGACCGTGAGATCTTTAAGCTATCTGGCATAGTAAACCTACTCACACCAGACATGGCAATTATGGTAGACAAAGGGTTCCTTGTAGACAATCTGGTTCCATGCAAAGTGTACCGCCCTGCCTTTCTTTCTGGAAATGTCAGGCAGACGCAATACATTGCACGTCTGAGGGTCCACGTGGAGAGATGTATCAGGAGGGTGAAAGAGAACAAACTTTTTGACAAAGCTATACAACTTTCTGTTTGTGGAAGTATTGATGAGCTGTTCAATGTAGCTTGTTAGCTGGTGAACTACCAGAATGGGCCACTGGTAAAGGCATGGGCAGTTGGACGATGAAATACAACTGCTTTACTGTAGTACAGTAATTAAGTACAGGTTTCTTGTACTTCTACCAAATCTCTTGATTGCAAATATTGTTGATTTTTAATATTTGTGATGAAGTGTTTCTATATGTATTGAGTTTCAGTTCTCACTGTAAAAACATGTCTATGTACTTTAAGTGTGTGACCTTCCTTTACTTGACTCATTAATGAAATATTTTGCTCATTAAATGGTTATAACAAATTCATTTATTCTGACTTTTTTTTACAATCAATCAATAAATAGCCGTTTATTGGCATAGATTTTTAAATGATTTTCCATTTCAAAACTAAATTCTAAACTCAAATGACCAGATACAGTTACACATTACAAACAAGGTAAGCTTCTGTAATCTTTCATCAAGCTATAGTAGCTTAGAGAGAAACACACTTCATTTCATTTAAACTGAAATGTAAAAATAAAAGAAAACATAGTCACCTTTCTCTCGAATGGTTTTAAAGACATTGTCGTCCCTGTAGATACGCTGTATAAGAATATCATCGTCTGCAAACACAACAAAATCACACCATTCCATACCTGTCACTAAAAGTTGGCCTTGCACTTGCCAGTAGTAGCTGTGGCTCTGCTTTAGTTTTAAGGCACCACTCTGCATTTTCAAGAATTTACAATCCACATAGCTCTTTGCATTTGGGCATTTAACTTCCAGCAGGCCGAATGGTGGACTGCCCATTGGATCAAACACCAGACCGTCAGGAGACGATCCTAACCAGGGGGCATCTGGGTGAACAACAAATCCACAAGGCCAGTAATTAGTGTTTTTGATTCGACAATATTCTTGGATGGCAACTGATTCTAGTGCCAGTCCCCTCTTTATTGCCGCCATTTGAGCCGATCCCTTCTGAATTCTGTTTGCCAGATTTTCCGCTGAACAATGACCTCTGACATGGCATACTTCTCTTAACCGAGAGTAAGTTATTCTTGGCCTCCTCACACTGTGCCACTCTACAGTGTTGCTCTGCTCCCTGGTGGCAACCTCTATTTGTCTTGCCATTTCTGTCATAGTGACAAGGGACTGAAGATGGAGATGCTGCTGGTGACTACACACAAATTGGCAGCTGCACGGTTCCAGTCTGTAGCCATCTACAGGTAGAGGCGGTGGAGGAGGGAAATCGGGATGCCGCAATATTACCCGGCTCACTGGCAATGGATGTTGGTAGGAGATGGGACTACCTTCCTGGACTTTTCCATAGTCTGAATTGACCAGCGGGACATGCACACTTATTGCCATGGTGGTGATGAGGGGAGAAATGTCTGCTGGTAAGTCCCTGTACACCTCATCAACTTTCAGGACATCTGGATCTGGGAGCTCTCCGCACACTGCCTTGTAGCGTTTACTCCTTTGAAGAATACATTTTGACAATTAGGACTTGAGGAACAATGTTATACTTAAATAACCCTCACAAACACACACACATGTTTAAAGCTTTTGGCGTTTTCACACTGGTTAAATATCAAAAGCTTTGTTAAGGGGACTTCCGGTTATGGCGGCGAGCTAGGTGGACGTGGTTACTCGTGCTCTGTTGCTTTTCTACAAATTAATACTACTTACACAATCCCAAACAACAAAAAAGTGACACAAATTATTGAGAAACAGACGTATAACGTAAATAGTGAAGATGCCGAGAAAAGGAGTCAAAGAGAAAACTAAATCAGCTGAAGAGCTCATAAACTAGGAAAACGTGTCGGGGTCTGACCATGAAGACGGAGATGTAGCAGGTCAAGCAGGAAAAGGTATCTCGGATAACGCTGAAAACACGGAAAACCCTTCTAATATGGACATATTAAAGGCAATTAGCACTTTTAAGCAAGACTTTCATGAAATTGATGGCGTAATGATGGCAATTAAAAACGTCAAAAAAGACATTAAAGAATGTAATGGTCGTATCACTGAAGCAGAACAGCGCATTTCTACAGCGAAGACGATATTAACAAGCTACAAGGTGTTTTGGGAAAACTTGAGAAGAAGGCCAAACTGCTCGCGAACAAGGTGGATGACTTGGAGTGCAGAAGTCGGCGCAACAATGTGCGTATCCTAGGTATACCTGAGAAAGAAGAGGGCTCGGACCCCCGCTTGTACATGGAAAAATTGGTCGCGGATATTTTGAATATTCCGCCCCCCAATCTGGAACGGGCACATCGGCTAATGAGCTTCAAACCTGGCTCCGCTCCCAGAGCGTTTATTGTGAAATGCTTAAACTACAAAGACACTGAAAACATTCTGAGAGCTGCGAGAGCAAAAAAAGAGGTGACGTACAAGGAAAACAAAATAAGATTCCTTCCGGACCTGTCAGCAGACGTTTACAAACAACAGAGACAGTATGACGGCGTGAGAAAGAAACTGCGAGACAGGGGATTCATGAAACATCGGATCATCTTCCCCGCCAGACTGCTGCTGACCATAGGGGAGAACAGGAATGTCTTTGACACACCTGCAGAGGTGGAGAAATACATCGAGGAGATGGGAGGATCGTCACCCGGAGATGAGTAGACAGCCTGTCTTCACAATTGTTTACTTTCTGTCTTATATTACATTCATGGCAAATTATATGGACAGTTTACGTTTAATTTAAAGTACGGACTGAAAATACTGACACCAATAATAATAATAATAATAATAATTATTATTATTATTTTCTATAATTTTTTTTCGTGCCATGATGTAAAAAAGTAAAAGTTTAAGTCATTTAAAAGGAAAAGGAGGTCAAAATGGTGTCATATGCCTAGATACGTCTAGATATTATTATTATTATTTTTTATTATTCTATTTTTTACATAGAGTAGGCCTTTGTGTTAATGTTTGTAGGCCTATATCTAATGTAAATGTTGTGGATTGTGTTCAATCAACAAGCAATTTGAGTAAGAGTTGCTAAGAGAGCTTACAGAATGGTTCCTCGTTATGATGTGGACCTGTTCCAAGTATTGGGAGGAAGAATAATAAGGGGGAGGGGTTACCCGTATGTTCAAATCGGGCTTGTTCAGGATAGGATGGGGGAAATCTCTCTAAACTTACCATGGTACTCTTTTTATTTCATTTCATTAAACCGAATGCCTTATTCTGTCATCAAGATAAACTTACAATAATGAAGGATTGGATATTTTTTTTAAAAGGGGAATACCACTATATGTATAACATAAAAGGAACAAAGAATGTCGGATATCTTGATTGAAAATATTTCATGGAACTGTAGAGGCCTTCAAAAACTTATCAAAGTAAAACAGGTCATGAATAGAATAAAACAGCTTAAAGCCAAGATAGTGTTCTTACAAGAAACACACCAACTGGCGAATGAAACATCTAAGATCAAACGTAGATGGCCAGGACAGGTTTACTCCTCTTCTTACTCTACTAACTCTAGAGGTGTTTTGACATTAATACATAAATCGATTCCATTACAGATTGATGGGGTGGTTGAGGATCCCGGAGGCAGATTTTTGGTTGTACAGGGTCGTCTTCTCTCCTCTCAGCTTAACTTGATTAATGTTTACGGACCAAACAATGATGATGATAAGTTTTATAACGACTTATTTCTCAGAATATCATCATTGCCAGGTAAACACATTATTGCTGGAGACTTTAATTGTGTCTTGGATCCAAAAAATGATAGATCTCTTGGGGTGGACAATAGTCACATAAAATCTAGGAAAATATTACATTATTTCATGAAAGATTTGAATTTAATTGATATATGGAGGCAATTGAACCCATTAAAGAAGGAATACTCCTGTTTCTCCAGTACTTACAATAGTTACTCCAGAATAGATTACTTTTTAGTATCAGCAGAACTCCTCTCTAACATCAGAGGCTGTCACCACAATAGTATAGTTATCTCAGACCATGCTGTTGTATCTTTGACGCTTGTGGAGCCAAAATTGATACGCCAATCCCCAAAATGGAGGTTTCATATAAAATGGATGCAGGACTTAAAGTTCCTAAAATTCTTAGGCGAGCAAATTGATAATTATTTCGAGCTTAATACAACACAGACCTCTGCCACGACTAGGTGGGAAGCCTTTAAGGCATTTATTCGAGGTCAAATTATTAGTTACACAAGCAGTAAAACCAAAGAAATTAATAAAATAACTAGACAGCTGGAATACGATATTAAAATACTTGAGAACAAAAGTTTTCAGGAAGGGCAGAATAAACAAGAAATCTCAAAACAGCTATTACAACTTAGAACCAAATACAATGAATTAACATCTGACAAAGCTGCAGCAAATGTGATGAGGCTCAAACAGACTTATTATGATCAAGGGGAAAAATCAGGGAGGCTTCTTGCATGGCGCATCAAACAACAACAAACAGAGAGGGCTATTACTTACATTGAGGGTGAAAATGGCATCAAGGTGGTTGACCCAATAGAAATTAACAATGCATTTAAAACATTTTATGAAAACCTTTATAGGTCTGAACAAGATACAAGAGTTGATTCTCAGACTGAATTTCTAGATACAATTAACATCCCAAAGATTTCAGTGGAAAATAAAACTGGACAGACAAAAAAGCATTGATGAGATAGCAGAAGCTATAAGTGCATTGAAACCCGCAAAAACAGCAGGGCCGGATGGTCTCCCTATTGATCTGTATAAGTATTTCAAAGATAAATTGATAACCCCTCTCTATGAGATGTATTTGGAAGCTTACATGAACAGTTGCTTATCACCCTCAATGAGAGAGGTCCTAATTATCATGCTTCCAAAGCCAGGTAAAGCTAACAATAAATGTGAGAATATGCGTCCAATAAGTCTGATAAATACAGATACAAAAATTCTCAGCAAAATCTTGGCGAGAAGGCTGGAGGGTGTACTTTCAGGCGTTGTGGATGGGGGATGATCAAAATGGGTTCATAAAAGGTAGGCAAGGATTCCATAACGTAAGACGTGTCCTCAATATCATATATAACCAAAAAGGAGAAAAGGATACAGGCCTTTTGTCATTGGATGCAGAGAAGGCATTTGATAGGGTTGAATGGCCCTATCTTTTTAAGATCATAGATCGATTCGGATTTGGAGACACTTTTTGTAATTGGATTAAATTACTACAGCTAAACCCCATGGCTGAGGTGTTGACCAAGTGGTGTCTGAGGCCTTTAACATTACAAGAGGATGTCCTCAAGGATCACCTCTGTCACCACTTCTCTTTATTTTAGCTATAGAACCACTAGCAATAGCAGTCAGAACTTACAGACAAATACAAGGAATCAAAATTGGTAACAAAGAACACAAAATAGCTCTCTTTGCGGATGACGTAATTTTATTCCTGAAACAATCAGACTCCTCTATACCTGCACTTTTAGACCTGATTAAAACGTTTGGCAAAGCATCTGGTTATAAGATAAATACATCTAAGTCTTCGCTTATGTTGCTTAATGAAGGGGAGGGTCGGGATCCTGGCCGATGTGTTTCTGCCTTTGGGATCTCAAACACTTTTACATACTTGGGCATCAAAATAGTTCCTCAACTGGAAAATATAGTAGCAATAAACTATGAAACTGTAATGGATTCAACATTTAAATCTATAGAAAGATGGTTGACTCTTCCTATCTCCATCATTGGGAGGATAAATATACTAAAAATGAACATCTTACCCAAGTTTTTATACTTATTTCAGAATGTTCCTTTGGCGCCACCCGAAGGAACATTTGCAAGAATTACATCTCTCATTACAAAATGTATATGGAACAAGAAATGTCCTAGAGTTCGCCTGTCCCTGTTATATCTTCCATTTGATACTGGGGGGTTAAAATGTCCTAACCTTTACTGGTACTGCTTGGCAGTACAGTTGAGGACCATAATGTTTTATTTTTGCAAAGAAAACTCTCCGTCATGGGTGGATATAGAGGCATACTCCCTCCAGTTACCATTAAACCTATATCTGTATTCAGCCAGTTTAAAACATCTAAGAACTCATACTACTCATCCTATAGTGCTTAATATGGTTAACATATGGTATGAAGTGAGGAAATATATGATTATATCTAATTCTCTGTCACAATTTAGCCCAATATGGGGCAATACTGCGTTTAAACCAGGCACACTAGATGCTGGATTCCAGATATGGACAAAAAAAGGATTGAGTAAAATATCTGACCTTTATAAAGAAGGAGTTTTAATGACATTTGAGGACATATCTTTAACGTATAGTATTCCGAGGAAGCATTTCTTTAAATATTTACAACTAAGGAGTTTTATTTCTTCTTTGCAGAATCAGTCATTAACAATCCCGACTCTTTCACCTTTAGAAGAAATCATGATCAGAAATTGCAGCAGCAATGGCTTGATCTCATTATTATACAACTGGCTCGTGTCTGGTTCTGGCGAAACAGCAATATCCAAACTTGACGCATGGGGGTTAGACCTCCAAGTTGACATTTCAATAGATGATTGGAACAAAGCCTGTAAGGAGGCTCAAACAAAAACCGCCAGCACAAACTTAAAACTTCTTCAGTATAACTGGCTGATGAGGACCTATATAACCCCGGTGAAATTGCATAAATATAACAGTAATATACCGGACATGTGTTTTAAGTGTAGAGAAAATCAAGGAACATTCATACATTGTATATGGGAATGCAATAAAATAAATAAATTTTGGAAGGAAGTGGTTAATAAAGTAATGTTCATTTTGTCTATAAATATCCCAGTAGACCCAAAAATGATACTGCTACATCTGTATCCGGCTAATATGAAGTTAAGAACCAGAGAATATAAATTTATTGACTTTGCTATACTACAGGCAAAACGATTGATAGCTCTCAACTGGAAGAAAAATTCGGCCCCTACAATAGGTGCTTGGATTAATAATATGGCACAATGTATGTCAATGGAGAGGATAACATACATCCTGAAAAATAAGTTGGATGTCTACGAGGGAATATGGAGACCATTTAAAGTCTTCATGGAATGTAGAGACATTGGAGCGCTTCTACAGGAGGAAGACTCAGGTTAAGATATCTGCATGAAGAACTATAATGGTAAACCCCAGAATTTGATGAAGGCAGGATATGGGAATATGTAACTTTTGATTTGTGTATGTACATATGTGTGAGTGTAGATATATATGTTCGGATAGGCACAACATATGTATGTTGTATGTATCCTTGATTTGGATTTTATTTGTATAAGAGGTACCATTATCTTGGAAATAGTCTTACACATTAATGGACTTTAAATTCAAGAGAGAGTTTTAGAGAGAGGGAGGGATATTTGGGGGTGGGTTGTGTATAATGTTTGTTTGTTTCTTTATATTGTATAAAATATGTACATTACTGTATTAAACTGCATGTCTGTCTATGCTTAAAATCAATAAAGAAATTGTGAAAAAAAAAAAAAAAAAAGCTTTGTTAAGGATTAATCACCCAGCCCTCTGATAAAGCTGTACAATTACAAACAGTGGGATAATGAACATTACCTCACACCATTAGCAACCGTAAACTGCTTTGGTTTAGTAAAAATGAACACCATGTCACTCACTCGGCCTGGCTTCACACCCTATTGATTACACACACAAAAACATCTCATTAATTAAGGTAATGGATACAGTATACTAGCTCCTGGTACAAAGGTAATCCAGATAAAACTGGTTTGGTTGTGGACATATTTTTACCATGGTCCTTGGCTTGTGCCAGCGCTGCTCAGTTTCCGTGCAGCTAAGGACAGGTGGTACAGCTGCCAGGTTCAGTGTGGAGTAGTGCGCTGTCTGAAACAACAGTGCAACACAGTGGTTGCAGAGGGCTCTTCCAGCCACACAGGAACACTCTGCTTCTGAAATCTCCACTGGTGAACAGTCCTCAAAGACAATCTACACATAACAACAACATTTCTGTCATTTCACATTCCGTATACTACATTCATTCATAAAAGAAAATGAGAAAACTGAGAGAAGGATCATCAGTCAAGTAGTAAATGTGGGATAAAGCTTAACAATGGGACGGAATAAATACTGCTGTTCTGCTTGGATAATATGAATTTGAGGAGGCATCTTGTATAAAATAAAGCCATATTTTCTTTGGCGCTTCTTCTGCTTCTTCTGCTTTCTTAAGTCTTCACAATCATAGACGGAAGTCGTGAACCCCACTCTCGCGGAGGGGGAAGTTAAAAAAAATCATCCCGTGCACTGAGCCTATTGTGACCAAAAACAAATGGCCGCTTCACGTGTCCCTAGCACTGCAAGCACAGAAAATAAAAAGCACGTGCACTGGTTAATTGTTACTCACAAATCCTTCAGTTCTCATCGTCAGTATGGTCGAAATGCGAAAAGCAGGGTAATGGTTGACAAGACGAACAGTCAGAGAGGTTAAGGGCTGACGGCTAACGTACAGTCGCAGTGATAGCTGATTGGGGAGACTTCTACACTTCCAGCAGGTCCAAAGAGTGCTTCCTGGTCCACTGTATGCATAAACATATCTATCAGTCTCTATAATTCATCCACAAGCTCAATTGTTCCTCATACCGAGTCTATGTGAGCTTCAAACTAGCTTATAACATTAACAGAAATTAGCAACACACAGTAACATTAGCTGCTACTACATTGCCGATACATGCTAACTCCGCTAGCGCACTAATGCGCTAATTACGCTTAGCATAACACATTTACATACACAACTTCATGCCGAAGCAGTACCAATACGCACACACATTATATTTACCTTATGCATGCTTGACAATGTCTGTTACCCTTGGTAAACTCTGCATACACCACCGTGTCAGATATTTAAGACTGTGCATGTTCTTACTCGTGGACACGTCTGTGTAATGATCTCATCTCACTAAAGCTGCGTTCCATTTACCTCAGAACTCGGATCGCGGAGCGGTGAATGACGTCAAACCCAGACCGTGTTCTAGTTGCAAGTCGGAAAAGCAATAAATGGATACCTCCAGGAGTACATTTGTTTTGTAGAGTCAAGGGTGCGGAGTTTTGACTGCCTTGTACCTTTCTGATTTGGCTGAATGATTTGTAACGACCAATAATTTTAACAAAAACAAAAGATAGAAAGCTTAACAGTCTCTTATGTTAGGTTGTGAGCTGACCATGCTACTCTTCTGTATACTGCAACCAAACCTGTTTGAATTTCAATGAACTTTATTTACACCTTGACATAGACTTAGTAGCCTAGTCTGCATTTTTTATTTAAAATAATTAAATGAAATCATGTTAACATAACATTTCTCTCTTTTATAGACATATTTTTCTTATTTATTTTTTAACATTTGTAGGCCTATCTCTTTTTAAATGACATATTTTAGACTGGGCTACACTAATTAACTCGTAAAGATTTTTAGGCTCACTAGTTAAAGGGATACTTCACCCATTTGCATTAAGCTTTGTATCAGTAGTAAACTTGTGTTTTTATTGAATGGTCTTGCATCCAGCCCTCATTTCCCCCTAAGATGAGAAATATCTGTAATTTCTTTTCTGACAAGCAGCCTCCAGTGATGCAAAAATCGTCATATTGCATCACTGGCGTCTGTTGTGGTTAGCAGGGGTGAAACTACATTGCTAGTTCCTCATGTTTTCAACCACTAAAGCTACAGACCTATCACAGATCAGTGGGCGGGACCTCACTTCCAAAAACTGTGGATAAAGCTGAGTAAAACCGACAATGGCGTTAAGTCAACTACAAACTGATATGAATGAAAAGGATTTTGAAGGTTTTGTGCTCGAAACGGATGTTCGTGGCTCTTTCTACGAGCCGCCCGCAATATTGCTGCCAGGTGCCTTCTGCAGACAGACAGCTGCTGTGAGACAGGGAGCCTGAGCCGGCTCAAGCTGGGTGTCTCTATGGCTAAAGCTAAAGGACAAGAATGGCGAAAAAAGTATGTTTCAACTTCAAACTGATATGGATGGGGGGGATTCTAAAGGTTTTGTGCTCGAATTGGATGTTTGTGGCTCTTTCTACAAGCCGCAATGTAGCGGCGAGCTGGCTGCTGGTGCCGACAGGCAGGCTAGCTAGCCTAGCTGGCTAGGTCCGCGGCTGTGACAAGGAAGAAGGAGCCGGGGCAGACTTGTGTTGTCGGTGCTGTCACTGTTTGTCTATGGACACAGACATAGAGTCTGTTTTCTGCCAGGAATTTCCAAGATGCCAATTCCTTCTGAAAGAAATCTCGGATTCAGTTGAGGAAACTTCTGTATTATTCTAGGTAATGTCCGCGAGTAATACTGTATTCAGGTGCTGCTCGGGTGGTCCAAGTTTCTTAGAGAAATCTTATTGTCAAAAGTTATATTTGAGCAAAAGGTTGATGTGCAATACGTGCATGAATAAAAAGTATGTTAACAAAACACAAAACCGACTTGAGCAGGTGTTTCATGTGCATTTTACAACTCGAAATCTCATTTTTCCGATACCACGTGAATGCACCTCTCCTTCAGTGGGAGTGTTCTGCGGTGCTGTGCATTCTGGGAGTTGTTGTCTCTAATCTACATAAGGCAAAAAGACACTTTCTGCCTTTTCTCGGTCAAGAAGGCACCAACTTCAAAATTTATTTCACATTTCTACTACATATATGACCCAATTTCACTACAGATTCGTGTTTCAATGGGTGAAGTATCCCTTTAAGCTTTGTATCATTAGAAACCTGGTAGTATTTTTGAATGGTCGTGCATCCTGCCCTCACTTTCCCCTGAGACGGGAAAGCTCCTTTTTTCTTGTCTGAAAAGGAGCCTCCGATGATGCAAAAATTGTCATTTTGCATCATCGGAGGCGGTTTTGGTTAGCAGGGGTGAAACTACATCGCTAGTTCCTCATATTTTCGACCACTGAAGCTACAGACCTATCACAGATCAGTGGGCGGGACCTTACTGCCAAAATCAAAACTTTACATCCGCCATCTTGCTAGGAAGCTATGCTAACAGGCTCTATCGAGAAAGCTGATAAGAACAGAGAATGGCGAAAAAAAGTATGTTTCAACTTCAAACTGATATGGATGAAGGGGATTTTGAAGGTCTTCTGCTTCAATCAGATGTTCGTGGCTATCTCTACGAGCCGCAATATAGCGGCGAGCAGTTGAGGCTGATTGAGGAACTGGAGCTGTCTTCTGCCTACAGGTAGGTCTCAGCAGCTGGGGCACAAAACCTGCCTGTCAACGGCGGAGCTGGGGCAGACTGGTGGTGTCGGTGCTCTCATTGTTTGCCTATGGACACAGACATAGAGTCCGTTTGCTGCCAGGAATTTCTAAGATGCCAATTCCTTATGGAAGAAATCTCGTAATCAGTTGAGAAAACGGCCGTATGTGTTGTAGACAGACTGTAAATACACCGTCGCTTCAGTGGGAGTGGGCTGCGGTGCTGTGCATTCTGGGAGTTGTTGTCTTCCATCCACATGAGCCAAGAAGACACTTTCTGCATTTTCTTGGTCCAGAAGGCACCATCTTCAAAATGTATTTAACATTTCAACTACATATATGACCCAATTTCAATACAGATTCATGTTTCAACAGGTGAAGTATCCCTTTAATCTACCGCCGATACATTTTCAGGGCTTGTTTCACCTAAATGGGGGCGTGGTTGCTCTGGTGAGTGGGAAGTGACGTATGACTGCGCTCATCAATTCCGCTCCGGTTGTCTGCAAGCCTGGCTACCCAAATCCCTGCGACATGATTGGCTGGTCATCTTCTTTTTCTTCTTCTCTTTAAAGTCGGATGGCAACAAGCGTTTAAGGTGCACTTAACGCATGCGTCTGCATGCGTCTTTTTCTTTGCCTGTTTTATTTATTATTTTATTGATGTACCATCAAGATCAAGAATGGATGGGAAACTTGCTACCACCAGAGGAATGGGGCTGGAGGATCCAAGACTCATGCCTCATTCCTGTCCATACTGACCAGGACCCTGCACCTCAATCTTTGTTCGAGCTTGTGCGCTGTAAGTGCGTCGTCAAGGCCTCGACTGCTCCCTAGCTTGCACAGAGTGCAGAGGCGTATGTGCAAATATGTCGGCAAACTTGGATGAGAACATGGATTGAACTTTTTTTTTGTTGCCACAGAGTCAAATCTATAAGTGGATTTTACGGCCATGCCACAGTGGATAACAATGGTTATTTTCTCTTTTGATAATGGTCTAATTTCCTGCTCTTTATTTGTTTACATAAACATAGTTGGTGGTTTTGTTTGTTTCTAATACTGTAAGCCTGGAAGAAATAAAAGTGTTATGGCCTACCTCCTATTTTGTACATTAAAGTGCCTACTGGGCTTTCTCTTCTACGTCTGTCGCTTGAGTTGTGGTTTTGGGTACGTATTGTCTGTTTACAGATTTCAATATCAATGACTTGTCTGTTGTGGTTTCCGCTGAAAAATGGATTCCCTTTCACTCAAATCTTTAAAGGGGATTTTCTCAAAATGAGGTATCCGTACACTGTGGAGGAGAAATATCCAGTAACACCTACATAAACTATTCATTACAGATTTATGGATCTATATTTTGTGTTTGATTAGGGAGGAGTTCTGTTGATATATTTTCAATAGCCTGATATTTTATTTTATACCAAAAACATGGCGAACATAGATTTTTTGATGACTCTAAATAGTATTTTCTAATGTATGGGATGATATAGAAACATAGCCACAGTCCCTTCTTTAATGTTGTCTTTCTGTATTGTGTCAACATAATGAAACAATATTTTTTAATCTGGCTTCATCCAGTTTCAAATGTTGTGTTTTGTAATATATGCAAATGATGGTACATTTGATGAAGAAAGGCCTAATTTGCATAAATAAACATAAAATCTCAAACACTTGCAATACATTTTTTCTTTGGTATGATGTCACTAATCAACTGGAGAAGTTTCAAAGTGATAGCTATTAATTGAAAATGTTCTCCTATTCTACTTAATTTACTTAGGGCCTGATTTACTAAGATCCCAATTAAAGAGTACAAAATTGCGTGTTCACTCCAAAACATTGCGCGTTTGGCTTGTGGGCGTTTTGCGGGTGATCTACTAAGAAACTTTGCGTGAATGATAACGGGTGCAAACCTTGAGGGGGCGGTTGTATTTAAGTCAGGCTTTTGCGTGTTCTACTGGGTTACGTCACGGAGAGTTTGGACGGAAAGCAGAATGACTGCAAGCGCAAAATAGGTATTAGTGGGAGAGGCAAATGAACGTACAGTATTTTAGAGTTATAGCAGATAAATCTGAATATAACAAAAATAACATTTGGCTTATAAGAAAACCTCTGCATTAAACGGCCTCTCTTTTCTTCCCTCGATCCTTTGAATGAATTGTCATACATTGCGCAGGAGGTGCGAGCTGTGACCTATGTGGCACCGGCGCTCAGGCGCGCCCCTCGGGCTATTGTTGCGCACCAGACTGCTGGCCAGCGCTGTGTCTGATCGGACATAATTGCCCTGGCAAGAGGTATCGAAGACGGGGGTACAAGCAGTGGTAAGGTCCCCCAATCCAAGTGCCTACAGCTTGGCAGCAGGGGGCTGTAGAGGTTGGAAACGAGCGCGATAGGGAGAGGAGCGCACCGGAGGAGACGAGCTGGAGAGACGCGCAGCCCGAGAAAAAGGAAATGCCCAGTTTAAAATGTAATGTTGCAGAAAAGAGGGAAATAGGAAGACATAAATGTCAATGTTGAAATTGTTTAGAATGCAGAGGCTGTGAATGTTCAGTTATATTAGTTTAATCATGGTGTTTCTCTTTATTAACTATTATTGAATCGAAATAAAAAAAATAATGCATGTCATTTATTTTTATGTCAATCGAAAAAATGTTAACATGTTGGGAGAAAAACGTGATCTTTATACGTTCTTTTATTGTTCCTATGTCTCCTCTTAACTGCAGCCTGTTGTGCGTAACACTGGGCTCCTGGATTAGCACCTTCCTTTCAAAGGTGTTAAATTTAGACACCGTCACAATCACCGCAATTTTTGCCTGGCTTGGTAAAAAGCAATGCGTGTACTAACTTAACTTATTTGAATTTTCTCCTCCCAGTATTTTGCACGCTACGGCAGAAACGCCCCATATTGCATATTCATTAAGGCAAACGTGCTAAATGGACAATGCGTGTTGTTTTGCTCATATGAAAGATGCAATCCTCACTGCGTGTCGTAAGTAGATCAGATAGCACATTTTTTGCTGGTGGTATCAAGTTTGCACACGTTTTTAAGACACGCAAACCTTTAGTAAATCAGGCCCTTAGAGTGCTGGGCCTTTAATCTCGAAAAAAAATATGTTCCACTCCATCTACTGCGGTAGACTTCAAGTATATGATTCAGGAGGGTATTAAAAACTACGAGACATTTCTTTTGAAAATGTTTTGTTTTTTTGGGCTAGATTGACTGGCCTAATTTGGTACAAGTAACCTACCTTCTTGACAGTTGTGGCCTTGCACTTTTTCCCCCTCCCTTAAAAAATGTATGTCTTTGCACACCATTCTAACCATTTCAGTCTCACCAGCCAATGCAGTTTAATGGGATTCTCTCTGCAAAGCCTCTCCTCACATTAGCACTAAGACCGTCAGCTATCTCTTGTAACTTAGTGTTAGAGACTGCCTTCTTTCAATTGTAAGTTTTGCAGTTTCATGTTAGCTCCTGCTGTCTACATGTCAAAGTAGACACTGAACCAAAAAATTGCTCCTAGCAGCGTGAGAATGAAAGAGATTAGTTAATGCTGATGGGCACATTACGCACTATCCTCTGCCATCATGGGAATATGATGTTATGAAATAATAGACAAGTAGTCCATATAACATTTACAATCAGACATATGTATGTTTCTGGTCTTTAACAGGGGGCATTCCTTAACAAGCTACTCTAAGATGAATCTATCCACCTCAAACTTCGTCAACATATAAAAAAAAGTGTTTGTGTGCATTCAGTTGGTACAAGGCTTTTCTAACCAAGGTATTAGCTATTGGAAGGGAAAAACTCTGCCCAGGTGAACAGCTTTCATCATGGACCCTTATACACTGGATTGAACAGCACCAGAGAGCCTTGGATTAGCTTGTACATATCCTGTCCTGCCAGTGCCTTGTTATCAGACCTTATTTCTGTACTACATTCACACATCAGAACAACGGCTAGGTGCTGGGGTTTGAAGCTGCTGCATGTGACCCGGGCTTATTAACTTTACCAAGCCCTGGCTCAACTTCATATTGCTTTGGTTTTTCAGCAGCTTTAGGAAGTTGGGCTCTGTTGGTGTTACAGAGAAGGGAAGGAAAAGAAAACTTTGACTCCACATTTAGGTTTCAAAGACGCATGTCCACCTATAAAAAATTGCAGGTTCAATCCGGAATTACCTAACAAATCTATACAAATAAGGGACTTTCAAGAAGGCACAGTTAATTTCAATGCAATGAATTTCTTTTTGAGACTAGAAAGAAAACAGAAAAAAGTAATTTATTTAAGTTCCGCGGGGTCTGATGTCTCTATACTGCTTTTGTTTTGCATTCCAGGCTATTTCTCTGTTTTCTAAATAATCCGTTTTTCTGTAATTTAGCTCCCCCTACTGTATAGTGTTGGGTTTGCATCACTTCCTTTAACAACAGGAAGTAGGAAGTTGTAGTGTGCACATGGTCTAGTAGAGAGCTAGAATTGTAGCAGGAGCTCAAGACTCAATCTGGTGCCTTCCAGTTGTTTCTCCAGCAGAGGCATTGCTTGTAAGTTGTTCATTTGTTTATTTAGCCGTTCACTTTAAGATATTGACAAGTATCTTTGTTATATTAATAAATGTAATGTTTATTTTTGCATGCTATCGTTAGCATTTAGCATAGATGAATGGATGACATTTAAACAATTAAGACACATCTTCAAGCATGAAGTAGTTGGCTTGTTTATTATTTTGGTGTTTACAACCCATCTTTGTCTAAAGGATGTCTTGTTAATTGTGTTGTATCTATCTATATTTTCAGTTTCACTCCTGATTCTTAACCTCATGCACATAAAGTCTGGAATAAATTAAGGAGCTAGAACGCTACATCCTGACTCCCGTGTCGTTTTGTATGGAGTTTGGCTGGCTGTCTAGCTGAAGTTACGACACCTCAGCGGGGACAGTACAGCTTTGAAGACCATTACCATACAGACTATTTCTATGCAATGTGTGGTGCTGTATTGAGCTATTCATAGCTTTCGTCACATGCATATTGAACCGCCCATCTGGCAGGAAAGACAGGCTCTCTACTGCTGTACGCTTTTGAGAAGTTATTGGTCTCAGTTGCCACCTACGTGTTGTTATAGGTTATATTTTTTTTTTAAATTTCAAAATGAAAGAGAGTTGTTGTTGAATGTGTATCACCGGTGTTCCTGTGTACTTCGCGGCCACACTGGCAATCCGTACCGTGCCCAAACACGCTTCAACCCTAAAGTCCAGTTCGTTTGGCCAGTGTGACCGCTCCGTACCGTGCTCAGACACGCTACACTTCTTGACGCTACAATCGTGCTTGAGTACGGCACAAAAATACTGAAAGTCCCCCCCTGCCTCTCATGCCCCCCCTGACACTTCACTGCGCCCCACTATTTGAGAAGCACTGCTGTAAGGGAATAACAACTGACTTCTCCATCTGACAGCTGACAGTGATCCTAATGCTATCGTTAGCTAACGTTAAATAGCTAATGTGAGCTAATTAGCACTCTCTGATGCTTGGATGATGAAGAATTTCTTGCCTTTTACTTCTCAAACAGCAGCATAATTATTGACCCAGACACATAAAAAATAAACAAAACTGTCTGTACTTATGTAGACTTAAATCCTACAGCGTTGTAAGGAGACAGATTGTCCTCGCATAAGCAAACATCACTGAAGTGACATTCTGCTGTTACGGTTAGAAGAGTGACCATGTTAACTGACAACTTTCAGACATACGCAACTGAAAGTGTCATGCAAATGCCTCTTTGTTTAATTTTTGTATTGTCATAATGTCATATATACTTATTAGATAATTATCGTCTGAAAAACCACAGACGCATTCGGCTGAAAGTCACCAGTTAACATGGTCACACTTTAACCTGTAACACCGACAAGGACTGCTGTTTCCAGCGATAGAAATAATGTCCTATGTGAAAACTGAAATCCTCAGCCACACTTTCTACTAACAGCTACATGTGCAGGGACACGCATTCAAACTGAATGTAAAACACAAACTGACACAAAAATTCAAACACACTCCCATATTGGTCCCTTCTACCGCCACTGTGTATGATGTTCAGAGTCACTGACAGCTATATAAATAATATATATATTCAGACTTCCAGTTGTAGGCATTTTTTTTTAACCAAAGCCTTTTCTGAACCACCTTACAAACAGTGAACGCAGCAAATTGAATCAACCTTTTTCTGGCACACTCTATACAAGTGCTGTTGACTAATTTTTTTCATTATGGCGATCTGACTGAAAGCAGCACACTATTTTGAATGGCAAGTGGAGAGTCCTTCTTTCTCCTTTTTAATAAGGAAAGAAAAAAGTAAGAAAGACAATCAAAAAGTAGATTAATACATGAACGTGAAAAATTAGGCTAACTGATGAAGAAAGTTATACAGAGAGAGGTATGAAGATGAAGTTCCACACTTTAGCAAGCAATGCCTTGTTGCCATGGCAGCATCATCCCTCTGTCTCCAAGGGAACAGCTGAATCCTGTTGCAGCTTGACTGTACCCCTGGGCTTAGAGAGAGTGAAAAAAGAAAATGGAGAAGGAAGAAAACAGAGTGTAAAAAAGAGTACCAGAACAGCAAGTTAAGCCTGGGGCATTCTGGCTGACCTGGAAAATGTCGGGTGTGTGCTTATGGTCTCTCTTTCTTTAGCTTTCTCTCCTTTTTATTCCCTGACATAATCTTTCTTACACCTTCTCTATAGACTTCTATGTATTTTCAAGTGACAGCTGACAGTTTAGGTGAATGTCAGTGTTCAAAACATTTCATCCTCACTTTCATTCTCCTTACCACATTGTGTGTCTGCAAATCCAACCAAGCTGTACTTGTAAGGTTCAGTCTGATGTGAGATTTTTGGATCCGATACCAATATTAGGGAGAAAGAATATCTGATACCAATATATTTCAGAGATCATTTCGATCTATAGATAGACATAGATATTCACACATTTTTGTTTTGATCCATCTAACACAGTGTTACGTGCGGCCCTTGTCCTCTCCTTCTGTGCACTTCTGGTCTCCCTCCTCCCTCTACCTGATATGAGGCGCACCTGTGATTAATCTGCGATCAGGGAGGAGGAGGGGGATTTGGAGGAGGATTTTGGTGGGAGAGACAGGGCTGGCAGACGCACACATTTTGGGGCCGC
Organism: Tautogolabrus adspersus; assembly: GCA_020745685.1. Lineage (NCBI taxonomy): Eukaryota > Metazoa > Chordata > Actinopteri > Labriformes > Labridae > Tautogolabrus > Tautogolabrus adspersus. The sequence continues at coordinate 8,980,441 of CM036550.1, read as the reverse complement.
GGCGTGGTGAGGTGTTTGTTCTCTTCTTGTTTAATTATCTCCCTGTTGCTCCCTCCCCCACCAGGCTTGCTTTTGTTTTCACTCATGCATGTTTAGATTGCTGGTTTTTGTTATTTTAGTTGGGGCTGGAGAGACCGGTCGTCCTATTTTGATTCATTCATTTTCTCTAGATACGTTTTATGGTTAGGTAGTTAAGGGGGAGGTGCCGAAAGCGACGGTCAATTACGTGATTGGCTCGGCACTTTCCCATCTTTTGTTCTGTTTAGCCGGTTCTCCATTCCTTTTTGTTTGTTTGTTTTCCTAAATTTTGATTATTTACTAATCTAAATGTGTATTCGAATAAAGCTTGGGGTTTAAACATTTCATATTGTGTGGCATCTCCGTTTTATGTTCTAGTCTCCACTTTTACGAGTTATCTTTGGGTAAATTTAATGTACGTCAAGGAGGCCGTAACACACAGTTATCAAACACTTGTGGAAAACATACATACAAAGACAGGATTTTTTTTTTACAGTTAATATTAAACTTAAATTGAAAGTATGCAATAAAAAACTCTGCCTTTCTTCGTGAAGTTGTCCCAAATCTTTCTTCTTCCACTCTCAGCCATCTGAAAAACCCCTATAAAAAACAGTTATTAAACAAAAAAGTGTGACATTAAAACAAATGTTGTGATTCTATACTTTTGATTATTGCAGTTTTCTTTTTTTATTCAAGTAAAACTGAAGTGGACTCATACACTAGAAAGGAGACACGAATATTATGAGTAATATTTATTTAAAAAATAATGTTCATTATATTTCTGTCTTTGACTTTAATGTAATTAATCTTTTAGGCTGCTGCTAAGCTGGTCAGTGTAAGCGCCCCTTTAATGCGAGCTAACGGCTAATCAATCAATCAATCAATCAATCAATCAATCTTTATTTGTATAGCGCCAATTCATAACAAGTGTTATCTCAAGACGCTTTACAAAAAGCAGGTAAAAGACCTTACTCTTTGTCTATTAATATTACAAAAGAGCAGGTAAAAAGACCATGCTCATTGTTATGTTACAAAAAGCAGATAAAAGACCTTACTTATTGCTATATTACAAGGACCCAGCTAATCCATCATGAGCACTTTAGCAAAGCAGCAAAAGATACATTGGTCAGAAAAAACTTCCTTATTAAAAGGCAGAAATCTTCGGCAGTGATCCCCGGCTCATGACGAAACAGCCTTCACAGCCTAGACTGCGCCGGGCTTGGAACGGGATAGGGGAGATGGGATAAGATGCAGGAAGAGGGATAGGGAAAAAGGGGGGGGGGGGTTGTTCAGGTAGGCCGTCCACCTACGATCCCGAAGGGAGGGGGGGAGGGTTGTTTTGGCAGGCCGTCCACCAACGATCCCGTGGAGCCTAAGAGGGCTCAGCAGGAGCAACAATCCCGAGGAACCTAAGAGAGCTCAGGAGCTCCCAGAAGAAGATGTGGTTAGTAACTGGGATTTAAAGGTAGTGACATGCAGTAATGTTATATGAATGCAGAGAGAGAGAGAGAGAAAGAGGGAGAGAGAGCAGGGGATAAGAGCTCAAGGTGCCAGTTCCCCCGGTAGTCTAGACCTATAGCAGCATAACTATGAGCTGGTCTGTACCTGTGCCAGCCCTAACTATAAGATTTATCAAAAAGAGAAGTCTTAAGTCTATTCTTGAAAGTACATAGTGTGTCTGCCCCCCGGACCCCGACTGGTAGATGATTCCAGAGGAGCGGCGCCTGATAACTGAAGGCTCTACCTCCCATAGTACATTTAGAGACTGTAGGTACCACGAGCAGGCCTGCATTCTGGGAGCGTAATGTTCTCGACGGGTAGTACGGCACTATTAACTCTTTAAGATAAGATGGTGCCTGACCATTAAGAGTAATGTGGTCCCTTTTCCTAGTTCTAGTTAGTACTCGAGCTGCAGCATTTTGGACTAGTTGAAGAGTCTTTAGAGATTTACCTGAGCACCCTGATAAAAGAGAATTACAGTAATCCAACCTGGAGGTAACAAATGCATGAACTAGTTTTTCTGCATCGTTTTGCGACAGGATCTGCCTGATCTTAGAGATATTACGAAGGTGGAAATAAGCTGTCCTTGAAATTTGTTTTATGTGAGAGTTAAAGGACATATCTTGATCAAATAAAACTCCTAATGCTAGCGCAGCTTACGGCAAGCGCTCACATTTATTAATGATCACGTCAATGGCTCTTTGCTACAAAGCGTAAACGTATTATCCACTAAACAATGGGTCATTAATTCAACACACTATAGTGTCAAATCAACACTACACTGCTATCTCCTGAGCTGCAGGCATAATAATATTGTGATGTGACTGACTTTTCCCCGGGGAGTTGGACAACGTCTCAAGCCAAAACCCCGGGGGGGGGGGTTCTCGCCGATTGGGCGAGTTGAGTACCCTTAACATTTTATATTCCTACTTCCTTGCGTATTGATGTGTTTGATAATGTTGAACCGTGTTTAATAATGTTTTATTAGTGTGGGGTGGCCTTGGCATAGCGGGGTACCGTAGCCTGTTTGGGGCAGCCGAATGCTCTCTCTTTAGTGTGGCGGTCATGTGTGCAGTGCAGTGTAGTGTAACGTGTATTGTGGCAAAGTGTGATGTGCCTCCAGTAGAGGGTGTAGCGTGCCGTTTTGTAGTGGCGTGCCTTAAGCTAGATGTCTAGCCCTGTTGTGTAGTGGATAATAGGGGAAGTCCTTTTTGCTGTTCACATAGGTAAACGAATGCTCCGCTGTAGTCTCTTTACCCCATTTTTATGAACTGTGTATTTTCAGTGTGTTAATAAAGATTCTATATTGTATTTTGTAAAACTGCATTCTGTGGTCAATTGGTGGCTCTGACTTTGCGGCAGTAATTTCCTGCCAGTACCTTTTGAAACCCAACATTTATTACAATATTCATATTTTGTGCTTATCTAAAGTCAAACGTCAGTCAAAGGTATGTTCAATTTATTTAAGTCTGCTGGTAAGAGACAGGATTATTGCTGCCAGTGTAACACATACTGACTATTGAAATGATGTAAGTCTTACGACCATACTAGACTTCATCTGTGCTTATCGGAGGTAATTTAGCCGGTGTCATAGTCAGTAATATGCTTATATCAGCTGATTTCATCGGCTAACTGATATATCGGTTCGGCCCTAGTACTTGTACACACACACACACTCTTCGATGTGTTGGAAAGCTGCTTTCATAGAGAGCCACACATACTCACAGCACAACACAGCAGCCAGCCTGTTTTTTTTCAAATTCATCATAAATACAAAGTCTTAAAAGAGAAAGTAACTCTTAATCTTTATCAAGGCCCCTCAGTGAGCAAGCCGACTCACATTGGGATACGTGAGTGCCATGTAGAATTCATGACAGTTGTCATGGTGACTACATAGCAACTGGATATTTGTGTACCAGCTGCTGCTTCCAGTTGACTCAGTAAAATTGGGGAATAGGGTGAGGTGGTAAAAAGTGAAAGTGGTATATAAGTGCAATCGAAACAGAAAGGAGAGAGAGTTGGGAAATTGTTGTTGTGTGGTGTGCATGTCCATTTTTTTGTTTGTGTATGTTTCTGTGAGTTATACTGTAAAGCAAAAGGGAGTGAGCTCTAAAGAAATGAAGAAAAAATAAAAAGAGACAGGAAGAAAAAGAGATCAGCTGGTCTGAAAACCTAAGTGGACAGAGGGGCAAATAAAGGGCAGAAATAGACAAGAAAGGGGCAAATGAGTGGTTGAAGGCTCCTTGATAAGCAATATGGGGGAGACAGAATATTGGAACTTAACTCTCTGCAGATTATACAATAGACCGTAAATTCCAATAGACAAAACTAAACTAAACTAATAGCTACAAAAACGTGCAACCCTGCCATCCCCCCACCACAGACCAACCAACGCTCAGCCAAAGCCTGGGTAAAAGCACCAGAGTAGACCATAAATGATCGAGAAAGAGTACAAACAAGAGAGGAAACGGATAACTAGAATGGAGAGTGAGAATCTAACAGTGTGGAAATGCATCAAACAGGCTGAAGGGAGGCGGTTGGAGTGGACATGGAGGAAAATAAAGACAAGGGAGGGTGACAGCCCTGACAGGTCTTTGAGAGTAGTAAGGAAAATGACTGACGCTTATATACATTCTGGTTCCTCACTCAGCAGGAAAGGGAAGGGAAAAGCATTTTAGGGATTTGTGAGATTTTTGGGGGAAACCATGATGCAGCAGTTTCCATATGAAGAGGGACATATTGTTACAACATTGCCAGCTGTAATCCTGTTCCCACTGTGCATACATTTTATTACTGGTATAATTTTTACCTATGAAAATTAAACTATGACAATTGCAGATCCTGCATTTATTTTTTTCCCTTTCTTTTCTGTTTCTTAGTTGCAGTCTATGGCTGGGTCCACTCATATGCATCATGACACATATACCTTTGAAGGTGTGGTGTAACATAACTAGTAAAAGTAACGGTCAAGGGTAATTATAGTTGGTTACATTACATTGTTGTTGTTTTTTTTGGGGGGGATTGTATGAATTAGCAAACAAACAATTAAACATTTTTCAGGCTTTAGGAAATAAAAGCAACTTTGTAGTGAAGCTTGGTAAGCATCCCAGGTGGACCATGGTTTATGTTTCCAAAATAATGCTGCTTCTGTCTGCTTGACCCAATCCTTGTTAAGCTTTTCTAGATCTCTAATTACCAGCACATAGTTGTGGGGTTAGGAGAGACAGGGCAATGGGGCCAGAGGTAGCACCATTGGATCTTTTGAAGATTCCCTCAAGTATTCTGAAATACCTGCACATTTTTTTGAAATAGATATTATGGTTAATCCAGTGGAAAGGGATGAACAACTTTCAATTTGGCTAGTGGTTTTATCATTTATCTAAAATGAATGACCATGATTTAAAGGAAAAAAGGTTTGAATTACCCAGTTAAAATGAGGATTTAAATTTATGTCTACTACAAATCAAAAATCACTCCCAAGTTTGTGATGTTTGTTTTTATCTGCCTTACCTGGTCAGACCAAATTTGCAACTGGCATTGTCATCATTAAAGTGGTCCTTGGCATGCTGATGTAAACCATAACATAAAAAGGATTAAGCAATCCAGTGTGGTTTGTGCAAGAACCAAATTGAAGCTTATCTAAAGTACTGTTAACTGATGATCAAGTTGATCTGTTGATTTTCCCAAGGCTTCCCAATGGAGAGGTTGACTATACATGTTTAAGTACATGAAAAGCTCTAGAACATTTCCTCACAGATTTCAACCTGCTGTTTTTTTCCCTCTTCTGGCATCAAAACAAAGAATGAAATTGTATCTGTAGCAGGGGCATGTGTGTAGGGGTGGCCTGGGATGGCATTGGACTCCCTAGAAATCTGATTGACCACCCCAGGTGCCACCCCTATACTGTGATTGACTATTTGCCTTGTCAGAGGCGGAACTTATGTTAAAACCAACTATTAGGTTTTTTTGCAAAGGCTGCAAATAATTTTTCTCTACATTTCAATAAAGCATATTTTCTTTGGTTTGTACTTTAAACTGTAAATAAAAACTTTTAATATCTATTTCATAGAACAGGTTCATAGGAGTCATGCACTCTGTCTTACTTGCAATGAACTAACTGGCAATGTGTCGGACCAAACCATTAAAAGTTAGACAGTGTAGGAGTTGGAGTATGTATATTTTTTTCAGATGGAGCATTTGTTTCTGCAACACAATATATAGAATTCCTAAATGCAACATCAGGAGTCTCCTGTTCACCTTTGCTTTTCTAAGTGCAGAGGCACTTTCTCTGTCTGTGGGTGAATTCAGCTGGGATGCCCATTGAATGGTCTACATTTTGAGCTTCAGCTAACATTGAGTCCCAGTCAGTTCTCAGAGAAATAATTTCGTGCTGTAGAGCTTCAATGTTGTCTGCCTCTTGATCCAAAGAAAGGTTGACACTTTGCAGAAGCAAGTATTTTTACCCAGACAGTGCACATTACAACTGCTTTAAAAGAGGTAAAATATTCCTTCAGTCCTTGTGATTCCAATAAGAGCTCATTGGGTAATTTGCAGGATGATATGATGCAATCAAGTGCTTTAATCACACTGGGAAGACAGCTAGAAACAGATCTTACAGCGTCAATACAGCGTGTGTCACTGAGGCGGTGTAGTAACAACAGCACAAAACAGCAGCACCTAATTCTTTTCCGAGTTTCCAAGTTGTTGTTCCGACATGAGCAGGTGTTCATGTACATTTTGTGTCCGACACCACATGAATGCAGCATAGTCAAGGATTTGTTTACTTTTGCACATGTTCAACATGGCGTGAAACATCATAATAGTGTCAAATCTGGTCATAATAACAATCATGTCATGGCATGCATACAACACCTGGTATCTGCCGACACTAATGAAACATGACACAGTAACATGTAAGTCACATAATAGCACCTATGCCAGATATGATGGGTTCAAGTAAGTGTTACCACATAAACATGCTGTAGTACACAAAATCTCTGCATAAATACCTTTGGAAGGAGGTGGGTGTTCTGAAACAGATCAGAATGCTTGAGGACATTAGCGTCATGGGCAGAACCTGGCATCTTGCAGCTGATACACCAAAAGCTATAGCAATAGAAACAAAGTAGGCTTATAGATTCAATAGGTTTTACTATTATATCCCAGTTATAACTTACATTTGTAATTAGAGTAAAAATCTTATGTCTAGGTTCCTCAAAAACTTACCAGTATTTGTCATCCACCACTCCTTGAAGCACATAAGAGGGCCATCCTTTCCTATTAACAAAGTCCCTGTATCCATCACTGGGGGGCAATGCAGGTATGTGGGTGCCATCAACACAGCCTATGATTTGAGGAATGTAGTGGGCCTGTTCAAATCTCTGTGCAATTGCGCATGCTTCCTCAACAGTGGGTGCTTTAATTAACTGACTGATAACGGAATCTACCATTCCGTGGCAGAACATGTAGATGAATTTCTTCACTGTACACTTGTGGACACCGAACTGATTAGCAACTACACGATACTGGGCACAACTTGCCAGCTTGTACAGAACGATAGCAATACGCATTGGAAGTGGCACAGGGGAACGTACGGTATCTTCGGCAGGTGTCATAACCCTTTCCATCATTAGGCACAGTTGATTGAATGAGCCTTGCCTCATGCGAAAATTTTCCCTCCACTCTGCCAGTCCTGGCTGCGAACTTTCATCCATAGTCTCCGCGAGGCTCTGGTTGGTATCCATGGCATAACGCGTAGAGCTCCGTTTACCATTTCCTCGCGTTCTCGTCGGCCTCTCGTCGGTTGAGGAGGTGAATGAGAACGAGTGTTCCAGTCACACTTTCATGGGGAAGTGATAAGAATATTACACAGTATAGCGCAAAAGCAAGCATCTTGGACTATTTGGTGGAAATGCCAATACAGTACGTGCGAAAAGAACGCCCCTAGATGATGTCTTGTCATGACGCTACTACTACTACTACAACGGTTTATTCGGAATATGCTGTTACGACCAGCTCGTTTAGGCCATAACAGATAGTGGAGGTCCACACAGTCAACTTGCATTTAAAGTCTATTTTATTCCATACAACACCAAAACATCATGGCAGACGGCTGTTAGTCTTGGTTGTCCAGTGGGAGTGAGAGGGAGACAGCTGTGGCAGCCTGGCTTATATGCCCTTCCACTCAGGTGAAGCTCATCTGCAATCAACAGGTAGGTGGGCGGTTCTTCCAACAACCAGCAGGCATACCACCACCAACCACCAGATGACGACAAAACCCTGAAACACAAAACAACAACAGTACCAAGCAAAACACCATGGCTATGGCCGTCACACCGCCCCCCTTAAAAAAACGGAGACCCACTCGGGTCGACGTAAGCATCAAATTACTGCTCGAGAAAGAGCATCTGCCATCACGTTATCCCTACCCTTGATGTGACAGATATTGAAGTTGTAGGGCTGTAAAAACAACAACCAGCGCATCAACCTTTGATTGCTGTTCTGCATGCTGGACAGAAAGGTCAGAGGGTTATGGTCAGTAAATACTGTAACCGGTGCAGTCCCTGAACTTACATACACTTCAAAGAATTATAGAGCCCAAATAAGCGCCAATGTCTCCTTCTCGATGACTGAATAATTTAACTGATGACGTTTGAACTTACGGGAGAAGAAGCAGACTGGATGATCAATTTCCCCCTTCCCTTCTTGCAGCAGTACAGCTCCTGTACCAACTCCACTTGCGTCCACCTGAACTTTAAAGGGTTTCTCAAAGTTCGGAGCTGCAAGCACAGGAGAACAACAGAGCAAGGCTTTCACAGTAACAAAAGCAGCCTGACAAGTGGGTGACCACACAAAAACAGTCCTCTTACTTAAAAGATTTGTCAGTGGGGCCACCACAGTTGAAAAGTTTGGGCAAAACCCCCGGTAATACCCCACCATACCCAAAAATCTCCCCAAGTCCTTTTTAGTTGTTGGCACAGGGTACTTATCAATAGCCTCAACTTTTGCTCTCACAGGGCGTACTTCCCCTTGGCCAACAACCTTTCCAAGGTAAGTTACTCTAGCTTTAGCGAACTCACATTTGGACAAGTTGACCGTCAGGTTAGCTTCAACCAGACGATCAAACAGGTCCCCAAGACGCTGAACATGAGACTCCCACGAGTCACTGAAGACCACAACATCATCCAGATATGCCGTGCATCCTGACAAACCCTGCAAAACCCTGTTCATAAGCCGCTGGAACGTTGCTGGAGCATTCCGCAAACCAAATGGCATGACGTTGTATGCAAACAATCCATGTGGCGTTATAAAAGTACAGATTTCTTTTGCTCTGGACGTCAATGGTACCTGCCAGTAACCTTTTAGAAAGTCCAGCTTTGTCACAAAACTAGCACTGCCTACCTCATCCACACAATCATCAATACGAGGCAATGGATAACAATCTGGCTTTAGACACAGCATTTACCTTCCTGAAGTCCGTACAAAATCTATCAGACCCATCATACTTAGGAACGAGCAAACACGGTGATGCCCAATGGGAGGATGCTGGCTCCGCTATTCCATAAGTGTCTCTTATCTCACTCACGTCCATCATGATGATTTCCATGGTAGTTATGTTTTAAATGTATTTATGTCATTGTGCTGTTTTTATGGATGTATTGCTTGTATGGACCTCTGCTGCTAACCAAATTGCCCCTAGGGGACAATAAAGATTTTACAAATCCAAATCCAAATCCAAATTTTCCACCATATATTCAACCTCCTTTTCCATACGTCTCCGCTTCTCTGCAGGAACACGATAAAAACGCTGCTGAATAGATTTAACATCACCAACCTCTATGTCATGCTGCACAAGGTTGGTACGTGATGGAGTGTCTGAAAACAGGGAGAGGTGAGAATTAATCAATTAGTTACATCTTTACATTGTACCTCTGACAAGCCCATCAGCAGAACCCCCAAATCCTCCAAATATGCAGAGTTGTTCAGTTTACCCGTGACAACCGGCCCCGACTGAACTGCAAAGTCTTCAGATGGGACCGTGACAGGCTTTGCAGCAATAAACACTGGTTTAAACTGAGACACCTGCACAGATTCAACACTACCCGCCTTCTCTGCCCCTACATCTGCCTGTCCCCCATAGTACGGCTTCAGAAGGTTGACATGACACCACTGAACTTTCTTTCTCCTACTCGGTGTATGAATAAGATAGTCAACCTCAGACATGCAACTCTTAACAGTATATGGACCACTAAACTTAGCCTGGAAAGGTGAACCCACAACAGGCAACAACATCAACACTTGATCACCTGGTTCAAATTGGCGAGACCTAGCCTTGCGATCAAAAAGATCCTTCATCTTTTCCTGAGCCCCACCAAGCTTCCTTCGTGCAGTTGCACAAGCCGTATACAAACGGCACCGAAAGTCATTCACATAATTCAAAATGTGGTCAGGGGGATCAACAGTTTTCCAGTGGTCACTTAACACCGCCAAGGGACCATGTACAGTGTGCCCAAAAACCAACTCATTTGGTGCAAATCCTGTACTCTCCTGAAAAACTTCCCGCACTGCAAGCAGGAGCCAAGGAAGACCTTCTTCCCAGTCACGTGAAAGCTCAGTACAATAGGAACTTAACATTGATTTCAAGGTCTGGTGAAATCTCTCCAGAGCTCCCTGAGACTCTGGATGATGGGCACTGGAAACATTGTGTTTCACTTGAAGCTGCTTCAACACCTGAGCAAAAGTACGAGACATAAAGTTAGTCCCCTGATCTGTTTGAATCACCCTTGGAATGCCAAAGGTGGAGATAAAGGTAGTCAAGGCTCTCAAAACAGGCTTCACCTTTATAGAGCGCAGAGGAAATGCTGATGGGTATCTAATACTCTTACACATTACGGTCAACAAGTAACTATTCCCACTTTTACTCTTTGGCAGAGGACCAACACAATCCACAATCAAGTACTCAAATGGGTTCTCCACAACAGCAATTGGGCACAAAGGAGCTGGCCTGACCTTCTGATTGGGCTTGCCAGTCAGCTGACATGTATGACACATTTTACAATACAGAGATACATCCCGCTTCAATAACGGCCAGAAGGAATGGCGAAGCACACGGTCATAAGTCTTCTTAATCCCCAAATGCTCAGCAACCCCATCATGTGAGCTGCTCAACACCAATTTCCTGAATGCGGAAGGCACCACCACCTGAGTTACTTGATCAACTTTCACATTATCAACCACACGTGTCCACTTCCTGAGTAGCACACCCTGTCGAAGGAAGTAACCACTTTCCATCTCATTTATTTTTTCCTCAGAACAAACCATGTGAAACAAAGATGCCAATGTGGGATCTACTACCTGCTCTGCAATTAGTTCCTCCCTACTGACAGACGTCAAAGGCAAAGGACAGAGGAAGGCTTGATCCCTGATGTCCACCGGAGTTTTATCCTGAGAACACAACAGTGAGGAATTCAACAGTCTTGACACTTCACTATGCCCCGCAACAACCCTACTCATGGCCCGAGTCACAGCACAAACAGGAAAAACAGCTGGATGTTGTCTAGCACACTCATCTGGACCTTGAGAGTACTCGGGTGATGCTGTCACTACCCCGAGAAGGTGGATCGTCTTTCCACACTCTTGCCCCTGCCAAGTCATTATCCAATATAACATCCACGCCCTCCATTGGCAATGAGTTCTGCACCCCCATCACCACCTCACCCTTTACTAGATCTGAAAACAGGGTAAGTCGATGTAATGGCACCACCAATGGAACCAAACTAATTCCAAGAACTGGAGTTGTCTCACTAGTGTCTGTAGCAGAAGAAAACGGCAACATGCGTTCCAAAATGAAACTCTGGGAGGCCCCCGAATCCCTCAAAATACTTACAGACTTCATTTCACCATCATTCAGAGACACAAACCCCTGCGACATGAAAGGAGCATACATTTCATCAACCCCCTTTGATGACAGTTCAGGAGATGTTTCTGACACCCCTTGAGTCCGCACTGCTGAAATTGAAGCCATCAAACCAACAGGTTTCACATACACACTTGAATCGGCTGACTGCTGCTCCGACCTGGAAATTGGACACTCCCCTTTCCAGTGACCCTTATTTTTACATGAATGGCACACTTTCCCTGGATCAAATTTACCATCTGTACCCGGTAAACTCCTTACATAGGCCTGTGAACCCCGATCAGCTCCAACAACCTTCCCTGGACTAAACCTCACATATACCTTTGTACCCCTGCACCACTCTGAGCCAACTTCACCTCTGCCTCCTTATCTTTCTGTGCCTGCTCTACTCTCAGCTTTTCATGCTCCAACTGAAACTGCAACCTTTCCCTTTCCCAGTTAGCCTTTTCTCTTTCTAACTGCATATACTGATCAAAAGACAACTTCTCAATAACTCCTGGAACCTTTATCTCAGAACCCTTACTCTCCTCAGGTCCCAAAATACCTACTGCAACTGCGAGCCCCTCAACAATGACCCTCAATTCAGCTTTTTTAGGGATTATCTCCGGCTGCTTCCAACCTAAATGCACACCTAAATCAACCAAATCTGCCTTTGCAAATTGAGACAATGTTCTCCGAGAAGCTCGTTCCAAAAACTCTGCAACCAAAGGATTTCTGTGTTCGGTTGACATACTGTACACACAAAGAGACACCTTACCATCAAAACCTTGTCACCACTTGAAGAAAAACACATCTGATGCAACACACAGTGCACAACCATAGAGAGGGCTGATTGAGAAAAGGAGCCTCCCCCGCCTGAACTGCCTACCCAAATTCTTAATAACTCAACCCTAGAATCTTCATATGCGTACTGGTGGTGGGTACTTATGTGCCTAGAGCCCGCTTGCAAAGGGGAAGGCTAATTGCCTTCAGCCAATGCTACGGATGGCACCCCCAAGACAACTGCTTTACGCCACGCGGACAACATACAAAAATAAAAAAAACCTGAAAAAAACAAACTCAACAGCCTCCTTGTGAGAACTGCTGCTACAGCCTACTCAGGGGAAAAACACAAGCTCCCGCAAGTTTCAGCCACAACCCTTCTACAACCACACACTGTATGAGCACATAACCATCTTCCATTTGGCAACCAGTGCAACGGTGACAAAACACAAAAACTAGGGAAAATACAATCCCACTTCTCAAACAAAACTACAATTTACATAAACCAAACAGCAAGCTACTATGAGCCCTCCACCCCACCTTTTTCTAAATCATTACAAAGCAGCTAAACAATCCACATACAGATTTGTTTTTCTTTTTGGACGAGCCCCCATTTGTTACGACCAGCTCGTTTAGGCCATAACAGATAGTGGAGGTCCACACAGTCAACTTGCATTTAAAGTCTATTTTATTCCATACAACACCAAAACATCATGGCAGACGGCTGTTAGTCTTGGTTGTCCAGTGGGAGTGAGAGGGAGACAGCTGTGGCAGCCTGGCTTATATGCCCTTCCACTCAGGTGAAGCTCATCTGCAATCAACAGGTAGGTGGGCGGGTCTTCCAACAACCAGCAGGCATACCACCACCAACCACCAGATGACGACAAAACCCTGAAACACAAAACAACAACAGTACCAAGCAAAACACCATGGCTAGGGCCGTCACAATGCTGATTAACATGTAAATGGGAATATTCCAGTATCTCAGCACTCTGCGGAGCATGTAAACACCTTTTTCAGAATATTGCCTTAACCAGAATATGGACCTTAATAGGAATATGGTGTGCATGTAAATGTAGTCACTGTCTGAGCTCCTCACCCTATCTCCAAGGCTGAGCCCAGCCACCCTCCGGAGGAGACTCATTTTGGCTGCTTGCAGTCTTGCGGTCACTACCGATAGCTCATGACCATAGGTGAGTGTTGGGACGAAGATCGACCGGTAAATCAAGAGCTTTGCCTTCAGGCTCAGCTCCCTCTTCACCACAAACCTCTGGCATGATGCCTGCATTACTGCTGCCACTGAGCCAATCCGTCTGTCAATCTTATGGTCCATTCTACCATCACTTGTGAGATACTTAAACTCCTTCGCTTGGGGCAAGGACCCACTCTCCACCTGGAGAGAGCAGTCCACTGATTTACGACAGAGAACCACAATTTCCCAGTTTGGGATCAATAAAGTACATCTATCTATCTATCTATCTATCTATGGCCTCGGACTTGGAGGTGCTCACCCTCATCCCAGCCGCTGACCGCGGACACAGCTCCCACTTTGGTCATACAGGCACTGGATGGCTTGTAGTAATGGCCCCAGGACCCCATATTCCTGCAGTACCCCCCGAATGATCCCCCTAAGGACACGGTCATAAGCCCAATCCAAGTCCACTAAACACATGTAGAGTGGATGAGCAAATTCCCATGCCCGCCCAAGAAGCCCTGCGAGGGTGAAGAGCTGATCCACTATTCCACGGCAAGGACGGAATCAACATTGTTCCTCCTGTTTCCGAGGTTTGACAATCGGTCGGAGCCTCCTTTCCAGCACCCTAGAGTAAACTTTCCATGGAAGACTGAGAATGGCGATACCCTGATAATTTGAGCTCACCCTCCACTCCCCCTTTTTTAAAATGGGAACCACCACACCGGTCTGCCACTCCACAGAAACTGTGGTATGTCAGCCAAGACAACCCAACAATGTCCAGAAACTTTAACAGGCGAATCTCATCCACACCTGGGGTCTCATTTATAACTGTTGCGTACGCACAAAACAGGCCCTGAAACTGGTGTACGCCTTTAATCACGCAAAGTTTGTGATCTATAAAAACAAACCTGACAGTAAAATGTGCGCACCGGTTAGCAAACTCTGACCCATGCGCACGTACACAGACGGCGAAATGGTGAATTGAAGCCTGCAGAATGTTTTGATGTCTTATCCACATATTATTTCACCAAATATCAAACTTTGATGACAGATCCACGTCATCATAATCATTAAAACCGGACGTTGTTTTACTTAGGCTATAGGCGCGCATGTAGTGAGCCATTTTCAATTGTTACTTTCAATATGAGAAGATATACTGTATACTTAGACAAATTAATAAATAAAAGTCCGCCACATACATATTTCATAAGCGCTGTCTCTCCTTCATTATCCCGGACGGACCTCAGAGGACCGGACTGTACACTAATGTAATCACTGATGTAGAAATCAGATGTAAACTAACACAAAAACCGTAGCGCCACCAGTTTTCATTAATGTCTTTAAATATCGATATCATTTATCAGCAAGTGTGATTTTTAGTTTGAATAAAGATGACTGAGCTGCAAGACGCACAGAGCGCACAGAGACACAGCGGTGGCTTCACACATTTTGCCTTCTCGTTACTCGGCACATCTTCATCACCTGCACGTATTTATTGTGTAAATTATTAAAGTTTGGAAATGAAGTCGGGGCATCTCTGACACAATCATTAGGCCTATACTGTATATCCTCATAATTAGTCACAGAGCAGACAGAGTTTCCCACGAAAAAAATGTGGCTGACAATTAAAAGTTTTTGTTCATTGATCAAACTATTGATTAATAATATCCTACAGTGAGGGAGACTGCTGACTGACGTGAGCGCTCTGACAATATATGAATCAGAGTGGGTCCTGTAAACATATAAACATTGCAGATATACCCGTGCGTAATGATGAAAAGTTAATGTTTTGGCACTGTAGGAGGACAGAGTGAATGCGGCAGCAACGAGGTGTCATTCTCTGTTTTGTTCTTAAGTTTGTGACCCTCCTGCTGCAGCAACCTACCGCTATGTGCTTTCTTACCTTCACTTCATTCACAGGCTCCTGCATTTCTGGGTCAGACAGTATTATTTTCTTCGTCTAAGCTTCCGGTTTTCGCCGCAATCCAACGCTGGAAACCTTTAATCTGCCCCATTGTTTAAATGCATTTTCATTCATGAGCTGCTTTGCATTGACCATTTATGGTTGAATGTGAGCGGGTAGAGGGTGGAACATGGGGCTAATCTACGTGCGCACACTTCCATGTGTATCATGATTTCTAAAGGGAACATTGCGTGCAGGTGTGCGTACGAATGGTTTTCGCACGCCATTTCCGGGTTTTTGGTGCATGTACATTTTTAGTATGGATTCTACACGCTGTTTTATAAATGACTTGCCACTGAGGAGCTTTCTAACTGCCTCAGTGACCTCTGCCAAGGTAAGTGGTTAGGCTTCCCCTGGATCTTCAGACTCTGCCTCCTCTTCAGCGGACGTGTTGTCTGTGGTCAGGAGTTCTTCAAAGTATTCCTTCTACCGCCAAACAATGTCCCCAGTCCGGGTCAGCAGTTCTTTATCCCTGCTGTCAAAAAAGAATATAGCACCTGTAATAGTACTTATTTTTGTAATTTGTGTCCAGTCACTTTTGTTTAACATGTTGTTAATTACATACTGTGACATTAATAGCTTCTGTTCAGTTAGGTATTTCTACATTCGCCAGCAGGTGTCAGCGTAAGCTCTTTTGTTGCACATGAAAGTGAAACTTAAAGGGATACGTCACCCATTTGCATTAAGCTTTGTATCATTAGAAACCTGGTAGTATTTGTGAATGGTCATGCATCTGGCCCTCATTTCCCCCTGAGACGAGAGAACTCCTTATTTCTTTGCCTGAAAAGGAGCCTCCGATGACGCAAAAATCAATTTGCGTCATCGGAGGCTGTTGTGGTTAGCAGAGGTGAAACTACATCGCTAGTTCCTCATGTTTTCGACCACTGAAGCTACAGACCTATCACAAACCAGTGGGCCAGAATCGAAACTTAACGTCCGCCATATTGCTTGGAAGCTATGCTAACAGATTCTATGGAGAATTATGCTAATCATTTGCTGTGCTGCAATTTAGAAGTTCACTACTCTACATTTTATATATTTCAGTTCAACATTCTTAAATGTATAAGTTCAAGATCTAAAAATAACTCCTATGTGATGTCATTGCCTCATATTGTGGCTTTGGTTGGTGGTGGCTTACCTTCTCTGTAGCTCAATGGGTAAAACCACTGCTCAGTTGATCTGATGGTAGGGGGTTTGATTCCTGGGACAAACGGGGTATCTGATTTACACTGGCAACGTATTCCTGTGGTGTTTAGAGTATGTATTAAGTTGTTTTAAAAAAAAGATTTTGTAGCATTTAACCCACATGGTTTGATGTGGTAACAATAATACAAGTGTATAAAAATTGGTGATGATATACCATGACAGGAGAAAAAGTGACATTGAAGTCAGTGAGGAAGAGACATTAAAACACAGTATAGACACAAACAACAAAGGTTATGATGGTACTAATACTAATGGATGTTAAAGAATTTCTCTTGGAGTGGAGATTTGATATAAGAATGAATATTTGGGTGGATGAAAAAAGGAGAGATAATGAAAAATGCTATAGGCAAGACATCCTTGTCTTGTGCCTCCCTGAAGTATAAACGAGGTCCGTGGCAAAACCTGGAGCGGAGTTTGAGTTGTTGTTTTGTGAACTGTGGGTTTGTGGGACACTGGAACAGATTTTGCTGGAATAAATTGAACTTGAATTAACATTGGAACTGAGACTGATACACTCAAACACGCTGCAAACATTGTTTTTTTTACACTGTGATTGGTGATTATTGTGAAAATATATACTTTTGAAATTGCATTGCTGGTTTGTTTGATTGTTTTGTGGCTTATTGTTGTTTGATCAGTTTTGTTCCTGGCTCATGCCTGATTATTGTTTTGTGTAGGTTGACTATTTTTTAAAACTATTGTAAAATTCTACAGGGTATCCATATGACCCATGTGCTTTATTGTTAGGCATAGAGAAAAGAGCTTTCTTGAGTTTGTCTTTAGTTAAGGCAGTGGTTCCCAAACTTTTTTTTGCCGGGCCCCCCCTTCAACATAAAAATGGCTTTGGGCCCCCCCCACACCTTACCAAATACATTTTGTGTGTATATGTATGCGTGTGTGTGTGTGTGTGTGTGTGTGTGTGTGTGTGTGTGTGTGTGTCTGTGTCTGTGTGTCTGTGTCTGTGTATACAAAAAATACTGACAATAACATCCACTGCAGACAAATATCTGTATTTCTAGAATTTATTTGAGATTTGCCAAAACAGAAAAAGAATGGCAGCATCAATGTGTGAAGATTAAACTTAAAAAAAAATCAAGCCAATTCTAAAGTAGCAATAAAGAGTATAACTGCAACATTCAACTGAACACTTTTTTAAGATGCAACAGTAAGGCCACGTGTCCAACTAGCGTTTTTTTCTCAACGCCAGCGTCTTTTTTTCATCTGTGTTCAATGGGTAGAGAGCGTTTGCAGAAGAAAGCGGCCGTCTGGATGAAAAGCGCAGCGCCCAGCGTCTTTTCAACAAGCGCTCTGCAGTTTTTGTGCGGCTGCTCTGCGCGCTCAAGATGAAAATCTTTCAACTTTTCAGAAAGGCGCTGTTGATGTCACCGGCGCTCTTTTCCAAATGTATGATATTCCCCGTATTTTAGCCTCCTACGGATCGTGTCTTGTACCCGCATCCTCTTTGCTGGGGTAAAAAGCGATCTCACATAGCCTATAAAACATGAAGTAAAAAGTAACGGAGACGTGTCGGTCATACAGCGGCCGTTGTCAACACACTGTTGTCATAGAGACGGACGTGCAGCGCTTTTCTTCTCAGCGAACAACCGCTTCATGCAAACGCTCCCGAGCCCACAGCCAGCGCTTTTCTGTCCGGAAAAAACGCTAGGTGGATCTGAAAGTAAATAGCTCCTTCTGAAAAACGTGATGAAAATCTTCTTTTAAGCTCCATTCTCCCGGTCCTGCAAGAATTTCAGTGACTTGTGTGTGCTTGTTTTGTGCTACAGATGTTCTCCAGCCTGGGCTGCAGCTGTGAGACAGCCACTCTCAGTTCATTCTCAATGTCTAGCTTTGATCTGTAGTTTGTCTTGATTGATGCAACTGCCGAAAAACATACCTCACATAGGTATCACACAACTGTAGTGCATTGTTTGGATTTCTTCTTCTTCTTCCTCTTTTCCCCCAAAACTTTTCGCGCCCCCCCTGGCAATTGCGCCGCGCCCTCCCAGGGGGGCGCACGGCCCACTTTGGGAACCACTGAGTTAAGGGTTGATCTAAGTTTTTTGCCTGCTCTATTGATAATTTTGGTAGTTCACTTTGACAAAAAAACGTGTGGATGCTTGAGGTGCAACAGTCAGTTGGCGAATTCTTAAGTTCTTTATAGTAATCACGAAAATCTGGTTAATTTTGATCGGATTTTGATTCGGGTTTCCATGTTGATCTCTAATTGTGGTGATCTGTGATTTTTCTTTGTTTCTTTTGAGTTGGTTATATTTTCCGTTTTTTTGTGTTCAAAAAAGCGAAACCTTGCTCTGTGCATGACAAATTTGGTGTTTTGGTGTATTATCTTTTCAAGCTGGAACTTATGGAGTCAGATCAGTCTCAATATTCATGAATGCACACAGAAGGATTCACAAATGTATTTCAATGCACACACAAATAGATATCATTCTATATAAATGTAAAAACAATTCACAAATAAAAAAACAAGATTCACAAACGTATTTCCGATTCACACACAAATAGGTATCATTCTATATAAATGTAAAAAAAATACACAAATATATGATACATGTGGATCTTGTTACATTTATATACGAACTGTTCTGTCTGCATTTACAGACTGTTTGTCTTGTGTGAACCTCATTACATTTGTGTGTGGATTTTTGAGACTCCCCTGCCGTGGTTCGATTCACAAATGCATTTTTTTCAACAGGGAAGTGTCTGTAGCCTATCAGATGTCTCCTTCCTGTTAAGCCAATCACAGTAGTGTAGATTCGAGGGTATGTTTTAATGTGATCACTAAGCGTTACATCTGCGCAGACAGCGATTAGCCTAGCTGTCTGATTCAAGTCATCTGTGTGCTATTTTGACGAGTACAAATAAAGATTTTCCGTCTGACATTTGTCGGTTTTAACTTACTTTGTGACTCCGCAAACTCTTAGCGAGTGTTATACGAGTAGCGTATGCCCCTTTGTGTATAGCTCAGTGCGCATGCGTGTGGGTGGTGAGGAGAAGCAGAGCGGAGGCGAGTTTGTGTGTTTGATCGGTGTGTGCGCGAGTCACGTTGTTGATGCCGGGGACCGGAGCAGTGTCAGAGCAGAGAAACGACTGTATGTACAGTTTGACCCCGGTGTGTGTAATAAACGGACCAACTCCTCAAGAAACAAGCCGGACTCTCCGTGTCTGCTTACTGCCTGCTGCTGTTCAGTAAAAGTGACACTTCAGCCCTGGAGCTGGAGCAGACCAGTCTCCCCTGTGCGCTCTGACCACGGTCGGAACGCAGGAAAAGATAACACTAGTAACGTCAGTGTTATCTTTTCAAAATAGATGTTGGCACTGTTCATTCTTATAATGGGGACGTGAACGGTGTTATTTGGATGTTATTTGGTGGTCAACGTGATTACGATAGTAAACAATGAGTCCTAAAGCCCCCAACACATCGGCAGAAATATCACCAGTTTATTCAACACCTGTTAAACCGTCACACCGGTGAGACAGTATGTTAATACATAACCACACACAGTCAATATACCCACCACGATAAACAACTTTCCATCTACAGTACGACAATATCAGAGATGATTTGTAGGCTACTCTTCAAAATAGCATTTGATGACTTGAATCAGACAGCTAGGCTAATCTCTGTCTGCGCAGATGTAACGCTTAGTGATCACATTAAAACATACCCTCGAATCTACACTGCTGTGATTGGCTGAAGAGGAAGGAGACATCTGATAGGCTACAGACACTTCCCTGTTGAAAAAAATGCATTTGTGAATCGAACCACGGCAGGGGAGTCTCAAAAATCCACACACAAATGTAATGAGGTTCACACAAGACAAACAGTCTGTAAATGCAGACAGAACAGTTTGTATATAAATGTAACAAGATCCACATGGATCATATATTTGTGTATTTTTTTTACATTTATATAGAATGATACCTATTTGTGTGTGAATCGGAAATACGTTTGTGAATCTTGTTTTTTTATTTGTGAATTGTTTTTACATTTATATAGAATGATATCTATTTGTGTGTGCATTGAAATACATTTGTGAATCCTTCTGTGTGCATTCATGAATATTGAGACTGATCTGACTCCATAGGAACTTTAATATTTTGTATTTCCTGTCGTGTTTGCTTATTTGTTGGGGGGTTTGGGTTTAAATGCTTAAGTTTAAGTCTAGACTCATGTTGCTTCCGTTGTTCACTCCCTGCTGATTAAAGTGATGAATACCTCGTCTGCAAAGAGCGAAGTGTTGAATCGCTACCTGCAGCAGTGGAGGTGAATCTGTTTCATGTATAGAGTCTAGGCTAATTTGTCCATGATCTGAGATTATAACAGGATGAATTTCTGGGTTGCTAATTTATGATATAATAGAGTTGCTGACACAAAAGTTGTCTATTCTTGAATAGCTTTTATGAGAGGATGAGTAATATAAGTATTTTCAGTTAGATGGGTGACTGGACCACCCACAATCGCCAAATATGTCATTTATTATTTTATTATTTTGCTTGAATGCCTGTTAGTATGTATGCACATATTCATTTTAAATCTGTCTACCATCTAAGGATAATTCTCCTTTTAGGTCTTTACAGATGTAACAGTATGTGTAAAACTCAGTAGAGGATCTATATTTGGATAGGAGCCAAGTGTATGTTTTTAGCTAAAAAGGAAATTATTTTTGTTAAGACTGAAATGTTTCTCTGACATTTACAAGTATGTTAATGTCATCTTTCTAGCATTTTACAAGTGTATCCAATAGAAAGTATTTTTTAGGCTGTACCTGCTAACAGAATATTGGCAAGACTTTTAACATGAAAAGTTTGTCAGCCATTTGTGTTCTGTTGCTTTTGTCTGACCTCGGCCGAATGAATCCAAGATAATCCACAGTGTGTTTAATGATTTCATTATTAAACATTAACAGAAACATCCCCACTTAACAGTGCCATGGCCTGGAAATGGTTGATGTGTTTGATCTGTCTAGTGTTGGGCTGAGTAAGATGTTGAAGCGTCTTCCTATTATGATAATAGAATCAGAAAAAAATCCATGATGTGTTTGAATACTGTGTGAAAAGGCAGTGATATGTGTTGCTTGCAGAAGACAGGAGCTTGGGTTGTAGAATATTTTAAAATTCTGATGTCTTTTAAACTTGATAAATAACTTCCTCAACATAATTTGCCTGAAATACTTGCATTTGGTTCATATTTCTCCACCCTTTGACTGTTTGTGTTGTTCCCCCAACCTGGCCACGGGGTGCCAGGGAGGAGTGTTTCTAAACACTGCAGTGGTCTGTCTGTATGTAAGTGGGTAGTTGACGTGACATGGCCTTTTCATTGTCACATACGATAACAAATAATATAATTAGTGTTTCTATTATTTAAAATGCATTAAATGGTTAAACATGACCTTGTTTTACATGAAACTGCTGTTATTAAAGCTGCTGTGTTTTTAGATTTTTTACATTTTTAGGTCAAAATTGTCCTATGGTGTGACTGTAACCATCATGCTTCATACAACTTGTATAACTTAAATAAAAAGGGTATAAAACTATAGATAAATACCCTTGGCATAATTCTGCAAGTGTCTATTTTAGTAATTGGTTATCAAGTTTTTTGTCCTTATATCTTTGTAACTGTAGGAACTTCGTACATTTTGTCACCAAAAACCATGTCCACTGGTGTGACACCACCACCACCACCACAATTTTACAAACAACTTAATTTATTTAAAGGACCCAATTCAAAGGCATGTATCTGAAGTTCTCTGTAGAGCTCATGATGTGCTCATTGTTTAGATCTATCTAAATATCATTGAAATATTTAACTCACTATGAAAAAAGTGTCCAGTTTTTCTGTCCTTTGGTGCGACAGCCCTAAATTAACATTTGAAGTAAAAAAAAAAAGTTTATAAACTACAAAATCATGGAGAATTATAGAAATGTGTCTTGCTAACTGGGTTTGACAGGTTAGCGAATAACATCACGCTCACAACTGACACTAAAGGTCGTAATGTCCTCTGGGGTGATGTTAAATGTCCTCTGGTGTGACACCTTTTTTGTCACACCAGAGGACAAAAATGTCACACAAGAGGACTAAGTTTCTATAAAAATGATTTTAAATAATAAATTAAGATTTCTTTAAAACTTTTTTAATCTCTTTTGACTCTTTTAGTGAGTTTTGAACAACATGGTAACATTTGTACGAGTATTTCCTGCTGTTTTTGCAAAATAACTGGAGCGTGTTAAATCATGGCAAAAGTGTATTTAAAATGTTATTTTTCCACACTTTTTTTTAAACAGAAAGAAATAAGGATTATAAATGAGTTAGAGAGAAAGGAAACTAAAGAGTTAACTATGACAGGGATCCACGTAGAACAAAGTTAGTGAGCTGAGGCACAATGAAAATACACAAGTGTCCTATATAACCCTCTAAACGTCAGAAAGTATAATATTATCCAAAAGGAAAAATAAATAAAATAATTAATTATAAATAGATAATATTTTATTACTGTAGGGATATCACAGTATGATAAATGATGTATTTTAATGGATTATTGCCCTCTACATCGAACATGTTAACATGTTATCTGGAGAACCATGTTGATTATAGATTTTATTTTGTAATGTTAGAAATGTTTTCAAGAGGTAGTCTTTCTGTATTTCTTCCTTGAGTTATAAAACCTTATGGAAAAATTCAAATTTAATAAATTAATAATTAGAAAACTTCAATTCTGTCCTTAGGTGTGACATAAGTTCCTAAAATAACCCAAAATTCACTTTTACCGAAAATACCCCAAAAAGCTGTGAAGAGTTGTATTAAGGGGCATTTTTATTTTAGCTACATGAAACCTGGGGGGTATTCCATGAAGCAGGATTAAGCAGAATCCTCGTTTATTTCGATAAGTCTGGCTCATTTAAGTGGGAGTTTCATTCCATCAACGTAGTTTATATGAATCCTCGCTGAGTTACCATGGTAACTTATGCTGGTGAACAAGTCTGCTCCGGACCAGGCTAACTGTCAAACTTAGTTTAGCTGTGTGTCAAAGAATGTCCGACGGGTAGAAACAGACTCATAAAAGATCGTTCCGTCAGGTAAATTGTCCGCGCTCACGTCACTCATGTCATGTTAGAATAATAAAAAAAGATCATCAAACTCAAGTCTCAGCTTTGTTCAAAATCAGTCATGAATAAAACCCTTCATTATATCGCAAAAGTCACACATCTAATGCAACTAAACGTGAGGAGATATTAAAAAAGGTAAAACAAACATGATTTTATAAAAAGCCTAATAAATAATTCACATCCTACAAGGACCCACCCTACTCGGTCTCTGATTGGCTGGTGAAACAAGAGAGACAGGCAGACAGACCAACAATGAGAGAGAGATGCCAATAAAGCCTGACGTAGGCCTACTGAAATGGAAATTGAGTGAGATAATTTAATACACAGAGAATGAAAGAAAGAAAACCACTATTCTTCCTGCCTCCATGGCATCTCCTTTTATTTATTATTTTAAGAAATATTATGACAGTAAAATTGACATTTCATTCCTGACCACTGTGGAGTTTAACATTTAATGTTACACAAACACACACATTAGTAGGGCTTATTAAC
Organism: Tautogolabrus adspersus; assembly: GCA_020745685.1. Lineage (NCBI taxonomy): Eukaryota > Metazoa > Chordata > Actinopteri > Labriformes > Labridae > Tautogolabrus > Tautogolabrus adspersus. The sequence continues at coordinate 8,956,264 of CM036550.1, read as the reverse complement.
AACCTGAACTTTGTCATGTGTTGTCTGTTTCATGTTGGCCTGAAACACTATTTTAAACATACTTCTGATATTATGGAGACTACACATCATATAGTCACACAGTACTCTGCAGAGGGGGGGGGGGGGGGAGAGCACACTCCTGGATGTATAGCCTTTCCACTTATCTTTTTTAAAGAGACAGCCTCTTGTTGGACACTTCATGTTGGATAATATATTACAACACTTCCACCTTAAAGTATGCACAGACTCAATGTGAATGTGCACAACCTCCATTCAGACACTGCTGTACATTTCCATAGAAATGCTTCTGTGCAGCTGTAACAGAGGTCTGCTCTATATTGCACAGGTCTCATTTTAATCTGTGATTTACATTGTTTAAAGGCTTTTATTCCTTGAAGTGTTCATTTGCTTTTTAATGGTGTATGTCTATTTTTTTTATTGTAGGCAATACTTAGATTTTGATCTCTGTAGGGAATTAAGTATTTAAATAATTAAATTACGTATCTATCTATCTATCTATCTATCTATCTATCTATCTATCTATCTATCTATAATACCAAAGTTCAGACAAAGAAGTTTCAATAAAAGATAAAAGAGCACAGAATAATAAAGTCAAATGCACATGAACCTGAAACTTTCATAACTCGCACATTTAGTCCGTCGTCATGTTTCTACCATGCCATCTCTCTGGCTTATTATTACGACGGAGTATTAGGGTCACCTTAAAGAAAAAAATAAAAGAAAAAATATCAAGATTAAACTCGTACATTTACGAGAATAAAGTCATACATTTACTAGTTTGAGCTCGAAATTTTAGATTTAGTTTTTCTTTAAGGTGGCCCTAATCCTCTGTCGTATATTATTATTTTCAGTTTGACTTTTTTAGTAATAAAATCTTTAAATTCTTGGAACAGCTCAATCAGCAGCGTTGGTTCAGCTGTTGAAACAAACGGCGCTCTAACTCTCCCCTCTGCGTGACTCATTTGATCGTCTTTTCATTCATCCATTCATTTGGGCTTCTTGTTAACCTCGGGTGCGTGCACAAAGCGAGACTATGCAAGTCTGTCTTGAGTCAGCCCTGATTAAACAAGGCTGATCTGCGTTGATGGAACGACTTGAGCCTTAATTAGGAGATGGTGTTAGTTTCAGTCTGACTTTTTCAGGTGAGCGCGGCTTTCTTAAGCGACGTTGATGGAATACCCCCCTGGTATCATTTCAATCTGTTTTGAAAGAATAACAGCAAAGTGTGACTTAAATTATTGAAAAAAATCACACAGGTCCAACAGATCATGTTGAGAAAATAGTTTTTTTTCATAATTCAAATTAAATAACAACCTTTGTGAGAACATAAGCATCTTACAATTAAGAAAAATCTGTCTAATGCTATTTTAAGGCTATCTGGTTATTTTTTATCTAAAACTCTTGAATGTCACACCATAGGACACATTTATGGGGCAATTCAGAGAAAGTGTTCAAAAAGCTGTTGAAGAACTGTCAAAAAGTGGAAATTATTTATATTTTCTGAAATATTAGACTTCCCTCAATATAAATACTGTATGTATCATTTTTGTACACAAATGTTTTTTTTACAAAAAAATATTATTTTAACACTGTTTTTCTCAACTACCCAAATACAAAGAGGCAACAAAGTTAGACTTGCGTTCAGCTCGGCTGCAGGATTTATTCTACTCAAAACATGATATTTTAACAATGACTTCTTGAGATATTGAAATACACAAGAGTAACTTCTATAGTTTTCACATATATAACAATGTCTTCAGACAATTACAAGTAACTTAATAAAATGTAAATGTTTACCTGAAGAAGAATAACCATAAATGTTTCCTTTACATCTTCAAAATACATCTTTGTGTAACTAGTATTACATTTTCCATTACATATTTAAAAATACACAACGTTAAGCTGAGTAGCTGTGGTTTTTACTTACTCGAATTACTCAGTCTCAAATATCACACATTCACACATAACTAACATCTCTACTTTTCAGACATAACTGCAAAAATACTCGACTTTGAACATTATACTTCACTGACCAAATTCACTACACTCTTGACCATTATACTGGTGTCCATGCATGTGGTTTTGAGGAAAATAAACCCACCTGTATGTAAATAAAAAGAGGCAACAAAGTTAGACTTTCGTTCAGCTTGGCTGCAGGATTTATTCTGCAACACTTGCCTCTTTGGGGTATTATGTTGCTCACAAGCGCTATGCGCCCTCTAGTGACCTGATTGAGTATCACAATAACATTGTAACAAGTTCAGTGCACTGAAATGTGGCTTTAAATAGATATTTTAGACACAAAAACATAAAACAATATATTGGGGTCTCTTTTTAACTTAATTAACTTGTTCTTTTAACAATAAACTGTATTTTCACTATATATTGAACTTTTCCACTGTCCCAATGACTTTTAACATATATTTATGCAATTTTTCAAATCTTGTAATCCATTTTTAACCTTTGTTTTTAGCTTAAGACAAAGCGCATTTCAATGAATTATATACAAAAAAATGTAACCCTTTACATTTGCAAAAATCTTTTTTAGTGAACTTATATTGTACATTTTAAAAACAGGACCTCTCAACAAGGTTGTAGTCTCTGACAGAAGATTGCCAATAGGTGGTGCTCAAGGACTTTGAACATTTTAGCTGCAGCTTGGAGGCGAAAAAAGCTGCACAAGAGACTGGATCAGTGATAGCTGCAATAGCAATGGCTGATGATTGCAGCTGCTTATGCTCACAGCTTTGCTAGCTCTCACACTACAATTTCTTCAGGGAAGACACATCAACAAGCAGGCCTGTTGTTTCTACGGTGCTTTCAGATGCTGTCTGCTAGTTTGCGCAGGCATAATCAGGAAAAAAAGCAGTTAAGTTGAGGAATTGGCTCTAGTTCTGCTCTCACTGCATGAGTGTGTGCATTCTTGCCACCAAAATATCAAAAATGCTCAAAATTATTTAGATGGGTCGGGAGCAGCAGATTGGGCAGTAAAAGGCCCCCCCTGCCCCCCCATGAACACAGCATGATGAACCATGCCCGTTTGGCTGAAATTTGGTCTGACTTCAAAATCATCTTCTGAAATTGCACAGTGTATCGCCAGCTTAATACAACAGAGTGGCAAGGACTCAAAAATATGAACGTTTAATGTCAAAATTGTAAGTACAAACAAAAGAAAATGTATCATATTTAAATGCAAAATTAAAGCAAATTGCAGCCTGCTTTTACACAGAGCAAGTAGTCCATTTTAACATAAGTCTCACCTCTGACTAGGCATATTATCATAGATTTCTAAGAGATTACAGTTTTGGGGTAGCCAGGGTGGCCCAGTGCCACCTTTTGGATCAACCCCTGACTATTTTGATTGAGATTGAGACACAAGATCCAGGAAATATAAAGCCCTCAGAACAGAAGAGCCGGTAGATTGAATATTAAAATCACCTAATAATATCATGACCGGTAGGATCAATGAAAACAAAAGTGCAGGGTTAGTTTTACAGAATGACTTATTTCAATTGGCGGAATACGTTGATGCAAGTGGATTTACATAATGAGCTCAATCTTGTTGCCACAGATGCACACAACAACCCTTAACCCCAGCTCTTGTTGTGCTAGTCTTACTGAGATTAGTGAGCACAAGTGTTTGTGTGGAGTTCTAAGCAGACAAACTATGACACATTCTACAATTCTACTACAATTCTACAATTCACTTAGCAGACGCTTTTATCCAAAGCGACGTACATCAGAAAGTAAGAACAACACAAGCAAGGATCAAGGAAAAATAAAGGAACGATGTCAGTAAGGATGAACGATCAGCTTTGAGTCTGATTGGACACATAGGTGCTGAAAGGCATTGCCCAGAGGCCAGGCACAACATTAACTGCCGGTCTGAGACTCTAATCAGTATATAAACCATCTTATACGTCGTCGTTTTCAAACAAAAACAAAAACCATCATCATTACCATCATTACATCAATACTATCGAGATCATCATCATTAAGTTAAGTTAGTAGGTATTCCTGAAAGAGCTGGGTCTTTAGCTTTTTCTTAAAGGTACAGAGGGACTCTGCAGATCGAATGGAGTTTGGAAGTTCATTCCACCACCGGGGGGGGCGACAGAGGAGAAGAGTCTAGTCTTCGTCTTTGGACCCTGTTGTGAAGGTTGGATCAAACGCCTTTCATTGGCAGAGCGTAGTGGACGGGAGGGAGTGTAGACCTGAAATAGAGAGTTAAAGTAAGGAGGAGCCGTTTTTGTTGCTGTTTTGTAGGCGAGCAGCAGAGTTTTAAATTGAATGCGAGCAGTGACTGGGAGCCAGTGTAAGGAGATGAACAGCGGAGTGACATGAGCTCTTTTTGGAAGGTTGAAGACCAGTCGTGCTGCTGTGTTCTGTATCATCTGCAGAGGTTTGGTTGTGCATGTAGGAAGACCTGCCAGTAGAGAGTTGCAGTAGTCTATGCGTGATAGCACAAGAGCCTGTACCACAAGTTGTGTAGCATGTTCTGACAGGTAAGGTCTGATCTTCCTGATGTTGTACAGGGCAAAACGACATGATCGGGCAATCGAAGCTACTTGAACCTTGAAGGTTAGCTGGTCATCAATCATGACACCCAGGTTCCGGGCAGACTTTGTGGGCATGAGTTTGGTTGTTCCAAGTTGGATATTGATCTGTGGCTGCATAGAGGGACTGGCTGGGATGACAAGGAGCTCAGTCTTTGAAAGGTTGAGTTGAAGGTGCCGTTCATTCATCCATTTAGAGATATTGGTGAGGCATGACGAGACTCTAGCTGAGACTGTGACATCGCCTGGTGGAAATGACAAGAAGAGCTGGGTATCATCAGCATAGCAGTGGTATGAAAAGCCATGAGAGCGGATTATCGAACCAAGTGAGCTTGTGTATATGGAGAAGAGGAGGGGACCAAGCACTGACCCTTGAGGTACCCCTGTGGATAAGCTGTGCGCTTTGGACACTTCTCCCTTCCACGACACTCTAAAGGATCGCCCAGAGAGGTAGGACTCGAACCAGCAAAGGGCGGATCCTGAGATGCCAAGCTCAGAGAGCGTGGAAAGGAGGATTTGATGGTTGACTATGTCAAAGGCAGCAGACAGATCTAGGAGTAGTAGAACTGATGACTGACCTGCCCCCCTGGCCGCCTTTAGCGATTCTGTTACTGAGAGTAGTGCAGTTTCAGTGGAGTGGCCCCGCTTGAAGCCTGACTGATTTGGATCAAACAGATTGTTTTTAGACAGAAACTCCGAGACTTGCTTGAAGACTGTGCGCTCAAGTACTTTTGACAGAAAGGGCAGAAGAGAAACCGGTCTGTAGTTTTCAACCTGGGCTGGGTTCGGTGTGGGTTTTTTGAGCACAGGGGTGACCCGAGCTTGCTTGAATGCTGTGGGGAACACACCCGTTGACATAGAAGAGTTGATGATATGCTGAAGTGCATCATTAAGCGCATGTCAATTGTAAACCACAAATAAAAATCTCAGGACATGCCTTGTTTGCTTTGAAGCCTTTTCAAACCCAATGGAGGAAAGCAGATGAAGGTATGTGTTTGTGCACATCTTACATTGTAATATGCATCACGTATGATGTGCTGATATAACACACCTTTCAAGTGATCAACAACAACAGAAATGCAAATGGTTTGCATCTGCATACAATCTGATACTGAAACAAGCCCTACATGCTCTATAAATACACAATGAGCTGTGTAAATATATAGAGTGACTGGAGGTTTATTCCACTACATCTCTGAAAAATTAATGCAGACCCATATTTGTCTTCTTCCTTTTTAACTCAAACTCTGTCGTCTGATGCTTGTAATTCCGATCCCTAACTTATAACCCAAATTTACTTGTGATCCCTGAAACCTCCAAAAATATCTAAATTCATTTTTAAATTGACTTTTACCATCTCCAGCAGCATTTGAGTGAGCTTTGGCAAATTGCAGGCCAGATCTTTATGTAAGGCCATAAACAGTTGAGCTCTAATTTGATTGTAAATGGTATGGTAAATGGACTTGAGCTTGTATAGCGCTTTTCTAGTCTTCTGAAACTACTCAAAACACTTTTACACCACAGGCCACCCCTACCCATTCACACCCTGATGACTTCGGACATGTTGCTGCAGGATCGAACCCTCGACCTCCCGGTTGAGAGACGACTGCTCTACCAACTGAGCCACAGCCGCCCAAGTTTCCTGTCTGAAGCTGTGAAAGTGTCCACAAGGGGTTGATTGACCCCCATTAAAGGGTTAATCTTTGTCATGCTGGCTAATACTTAGTGCTGCAAGATTAATAACAGTAGAGGCTGTTTACATATAAAGGTCAGGAATCGCTGACCACATGATAATGTGTGTCTTTGGTTTTGCTCCTATATTCATCATTTAACCTTTTGAAGGAAGTTAGAAAATATTTTGCCACTCAGTCCCCTTGAGGGCACATGTCCCAGTGTGGAAGTGACATCACATGCACAAGGTTTGCAGATGTGACTGGCTCATTGGCTAGAGATGATTTCCAGTTGAGAAAACAACATTTTTGGTTTAAGCCACTGAGTTAAAAAGAAAACCTCACACACAAACCCTGTAAAGTTCATAAACCACAAACACTTTGTCAATACAGTTCTTGAATTTATCCTCTGGGGATTGTCATGGTTTACTCTTGTTAATTAGTTAATTCCTTGTTTTGTTGCTTAGTTGTCATTTTCTGTCTACTTTTGTAATTGTCTATCCTAGTGTTGGTTGTTGCCCTTGTGTGTTTCTTTATCTTAATGTTTCCTACATTAATCTTTAGTGTTTCTTGTTTTTATTTTGTCATTTCTTATCCTTGTGTTTCTCTGTTCTAATGTGTATTGGTACATTCTTGAGTTTTCTGTGTGTCTTGAGTGTTTCCTGATTTATTTTGTAGTTCTTGTCCCCAGTGTTTATTCTCTTGTATTTCCTCCTGCCTCTGTGTGTGTTTTGCTCCAGTTTTGATTGCCCTCATTGTCTTCACCTGTGTCGTTTGTCTCACCTGTGTTTGATAACCCCTGTATATTTAGTAGTATCTTGTTGTCGGTTCATTGTCAGTCTGTCCCTGCATCTCAGTTCTCTTAAATGCTGTCTCCTCGGTCCTTGCTCCTCGACCGAACTGGAAGTCATGTTAAGGATCGTCCCAAAGCTCTTATAACTGAAAGGAGGAGAGAGGATCGAGGAGAGAGGAGCGAGATCTGAGGAACGATGAGCAGACTTTACGGAAGTCTTTTTCAGAGAAAAAACGTACACTAAAAAGACGCTAAACAGACACATCAGAGACAGCAGCGGCTGACCCATAGAGGGCGCTGGGGCGCTGACCTCCCGCCGACCTGGCTGTTTTTTATTATTATTAATATATATATATATATATATATATATATTTTTTTTTTTAAATCTTTCTCATTTTGAAAATAATCATGATAAGTGATGGTTTCACTTAAAGGTCCCATATTGTGCTTTTTGTGGTTTTATATGCTCTTTAGTGTGTCTTCCAGGGGGGTATTCCATGAAGCAGGATTAAGCAGAATCCTCGCTTATTTCGATAAGTCTGGCTCATTTAAGTGAGAGTTTCGTTCCATCAACGTAGTTTATATGAATCCTCGCTGAGTTACCATGGTAACTTATGCTGGTGAACAAGTCTGTTCCGGACCAGGCTAACTGTCGAACTTAGTTAAGCGGTGTGTCAAAGAATGTCCGACGGGTAGAAACAGACTCATAAAAGACCGTACCGTCAGGTAAAGTGTCCGCGCTCACGTCACTCATGTCATGTTAGAATAATAGAAAAAGATCATAAAACTCAAGTCTCAGCTTTGTTCAAAATCAGTCATGAATAAAACCCTTCATTATATCGCAAAAGTCACACATCTAATGCAATTACACGTGAGGAGATATTAAAAAAGGTAAAACAAACATGATTTTATAAAAAGCCTAATAAATAATTCACATCCTACAAGGACCCGCCCTACTCTGTCTCTGATTGGCTGGTGAAACAAGAGAGACAGGCAGACAGACCAACAGAGAGAGAGAGATGCCAATAAAGCCTGACGTAGGCCTACTGAACTGAAATGGAAATTGAGTGAGATAATTTATTACAGAGAATGAAAGAAAGAAAGCCACTATTCTTCCTGCCTCCATGGCATCTCCTTTTATTTATTATTTTAAGAAATATTATGACAGTGAAATTGACATTTCATTCCTGACCACTGTGGAGTTTAACATTTAATGTTACACAAACACACACATTAGTAGGGCTTATTAACAACCTGAATACTTTGTCATGTGTTGTCTGTTTCCTGTTGGCCTGAAACACTATTTTAAACTTCTAATATTATGGAGACTACACATCATATAGTCACACAGCACTCTGCAGAGGGGGTGGGGGGGCACACTCCTGGATGTACAGCCTTTTCATTTATCTGTTTTAAAGAGACAGCCTCTTGTTGGACACTTCATGTTGGATAATATATTACAACACTTCCACCTTAAAGTATGCACAGACTCAATGTAAATGTGCACCACCTCCATTCAGACACTGCTGTACATTTCCATAGAAATGCTTCTGTGCAGCTGTAACAGAGGTCTGCTCTATATTGGACAGGTCTCATTTTAATCTGTGATTTAAATTGTATAAAGGGTTTTATTCCTTTAAGTGTTCATTTGCTTTAGAATGGTGTATGTCTATTTTTTTTTATTGTAGGCAATACTTAGATTTTGATCTCTGTAGGGGTTTCTTTTTAATGTTTGTGCAGGTAAATGGGCTCTATGCATACAGGAAGGGGGGCAGCAGGTGTTGTTAGGTCTTATAAGCTGCTACTGGATGGATCTATCTATCTATCTATCTATCTATCTATCTATCTATCTATCTATCTATCTATCTATCTATCTATCTATCTATCTATCTATCTATCTATCTATCTATCTATCTATCTCAAATACGAAAGTTCAGACAAAGAAGTTTCAATAAAAAATAAAGAGCACAGAATAATAAAGTCAAATGCACATGAACCTGAAACTTTCAATACTCGCACATTTAGTCCGTCTGAACATTTCTACCACGCCATCTCTCTGGCTTATTACGACGGAGTATTCGAGATTAAACTCGTACATTAACGAGAATAAAGTCATACATTTACTAGTTTGGGCTCGAAATTTTAGATTTAGTTTTTCTTTAAGGTGGCCCTTATCCTCTGTCGTATATTATTATTTTCAGTTTGACTTTTTTAGTAATAAAATCTTTAAATTCTTGGAACAGCTCAATCAGCAGCGTTGGTTCAGCTGTTGAAACAAACGGCGCTCTAACTCTCCCCTCTGCGTGACTCATTTGATCGTCTTTTCATTCATCCATTCATTTGGGCTTCTTGTTAACCTCGGGTGCGTGCACAAAGCGAGACTATGCAAGTCTGTCTTGAGTCAGCCCTGATTAAACAAGGCTGATCTGCGTTGATGGAACGACTTGAGCCTTAATTAGGAGATGGTGTTAGTTTCAGTCTGACTTTTTCAGGTGAGCGCGGCTTTCTTTAGCGACGTTGATGGAATACCCCCCAGGTGTTGGTTTTAGCCCCCCTCGTTGAACAGTGCAGTGTGATATCACACTGCGATGATGTCACTGATCCAAGCCCATTGGCTCGTTGTGCAAGCACAAGCTCATGCTGCACATTAGCTGAATTCCAAATATGGTAAAAGGGGCGTAACATTTCCGAGAATTGTCCGAACGACTGACCAATTACAACAGAGCAGATCGGCCAACCAATCAGGTCAGACTTGGCACACGTGGGGACCCTGCTCGGGGGGGGGATTCAGAGCGTTGCAAACACAGGCAAATGAGACGGGCTGCATCAATCGTCAGTACATGAAAACAGACACTTTTTTCGAACATTAGCAATCGTGAACGTACTTTAGTAGGCACATACAATAGATATATGAACCCCAAAAAGGGCATAATATGGGATCTTTAAGAATGTGTTTAGAACTCTCAAACTTGATAAACTATATTTGCATTCACTTTCACGTTCAATGTTTATCATATCCTGTCTTTCCTGGGGTTCTAGTTTGCTCAGCACGATAAATGTGGCAACTCAGCCAATCGTACTGTTGCTAACGTAACTGTTGTGGAATTTCTGTAATTACTTAATTAAATGTGTATAAAATCATTATGTTAATTCACTGTTCCTAATGTCAGTCAGACCTGGTACAGTTCAGCTTTGTTTAGGAACAAAAGACAGCTTATAGAGTCTCAACAGTTCTTTCTGATATCTTCAAGGATGTTTGGGAGAACTTGATGTTGTTTGCTCCAAGCTCCTAGACGTCACAGATTAGTCTAGCTGGGTCAATATGACACGACCCTGATAATGATAATATCTTTTTGAATATGTGCAAAGCCTTTGGAAGAATTCGTCAGTTATGTTTGAGCATTACACTGAACCTGAAATTTGACGCTGATCCATGTCTCCTCGAGTATTCATCTTGTGAATAAGCTTTCATCAACGTAAGCCATCTGAGTCCATGAGAGTCTGATTGTGTGAAGTCACGTCTTGATAATTTCCTCGACAGTAACAAATCAAATATTTTGCGCCAATCAGCGTCATCGAATTTTATGGTTTGGGGGCTCTGAAAATATCGCCCGTACAGTAACAAGATTAGAGCAGTGCACAGTACGTTACCAAATTCAGTTTGGAGATGAGCAGTGGCAATGATGGCGACATCGGTTAACGCAGCCGTGGGACTTCAGCTACTTCCCCCAAATTTTTTTTTTTTATTTTTTTTTTAATTTTATATACTTTATTAATCCCCAACGGGGAAATTGTGGTTCGCACTCTGTTATTTTTTAGACATGCTTCTCACACACACAGGCCTGAATCACACACATGCACAACGAGACCTGTGGACATGCATTAATGGAGAGATGTCAGAGTGCGGTGGCAGCCCCTTAGGAGGCGCCCCCTGAGCTGGTGGGGGTTTGGTGCCTTGCTCAAGGGCACCTCGGCAGTGCTCGAGAAGTGGTCTGGCACCTCTCCAGCTACCAGACCAACTTCCATATTTTGGTCCGCATCGGGACTTGAACCGGCGACCCTCCGGTTCCCAACCCAAGTCCCTACGGACTGAGCTACTGCCGCCCCAAATTCCGTGAAATCTCTCCTAATTTATCCTTTTGAAAGGAGAACGTTGGCGAAAAACGTCAAATTAAACAACTCGGACCAGACAAGCCTGAACTCAACATAACCCAACAGGCACGAGAAAAAGAAAAAAACATACAAGCAGAGCTTCTCCAGAGGTTGGTTTGATCGAAAGCCATGGCTAGCGGGTTGCGGATATGTCAATGCAGTATTTTGCTTCCCTTGTATGCTGTTTAAAACAGCTGCTTGTGACTCGTCATGGACACAGACAGGAATGGCGGACCTAAAACACCTGTCAGAACAGGTGAAAAAACACGACAGGTCCAGAATTCACATGGATAACTGTGTCAAGCTAGCCATGCTAGGTAGAATTAGCATAGCCACACAGCTAGATGAGGGACAGAGGATTGCGGTGAGAAGGCACAATGCGGAGATGGACAGGAATCAACATATTTTGTCTAAAATTATTGATGCCATAACATTTTGTGGTGCATTTGAACTGGCTTTGCGTGGGCATGACGAAAGTGAAACAACAGACAACCCTGGCGTTTTTCGGGGTCTCATTAATCTAATGGCGTCAATAGACCATGACTTGGAGGAGCACCTTCAGAACGCCACTGTTTTTAAAGGCACCTCCAAGACTGTACAGGATGAACTTTTAGACTGCATGTTGTCAGTTCTTAGAGACCAAATTCTGGAGGAAGTAACACAGTCAAACTATCTTGCCATTCAGGCAGACGAGACAACCGACATCTGCACGTATTGTCACCTTGTGCTTGTGCTACGGTACATAGATGGCCATAATAACATCCAAGAGCGATTTTTTTCAAGTTTATCACGCTTCAAAATGCGACCACTGACACTATAGCCACCATATTATTGTAAAGGCTGAGCACCATCCTTCCTGAGGGACAAGAGAGAAAACTTATTGCCCAGGCCTATGATGGTGCCTCTGTGATGAGGGGTGCTACAGGTGGAGTGCAACATAAAGTTGTAGACGTCTACGGGAGTGCCTACTACGTTCACTGTTATGCGCATCAGTTAAACCTGATCATGCAGCAGGCAACATCCCACATCCCAAAGATAGGTCATTTTTTTTCTGACATTGGGGGGTTTTCTACATTTTTCTCCAAGTAATTCAAAAGAACTGCAGTACTCGATGAAGTTGTGGTGCACCGACTTCCTGGTGCTTCAACGACGGCGATGGAACTTCCACAGTCGTGCTGTTAACGCAGTTTACGAGCACAAGGATGACCTGGTAAAGTGTTTTGAAACAATTCGGGACAGACGGGCCTTTGATTCCTCAACAAAGAGAGAAGCCGGGGGTTGTGTGAGAATGCTGGAAGATGAAGTTTTCTGTTTTTTGCTGGCTTTGTTTCACAAGATCTCTCTCTCTCTCTCTCTCCCTCTCTCTCTCTCTCTCACTCACTCACTCAAGGTTGAATTCTCTCTGAGCACTTTTCAATCAGTAAATGAACACAGACAAAGTTCTAAATGATTAAGTATGAATTTATTACATGAATTGTGAACAATAATACTGTTTAATTGAGTAAATATAAGAGATTATACTTTCTATGATTTTAATAACTGTATGGTTTAGATTCTAACTTCATGGTGGCGTTATAAAGTTAAAGTAACAAATGAAACGATAAACGGTTTGGTAATGATTTAGAGAAAAATTTGATTATAAGAATTATCTGATTAGAGGATTTTGGATTTTGGATTTAATTACTCGGAGTGACTGTATTGACAATGACCCTTCCTTGATTTCTCTCTCGAGGCAGAAGCTGTAACAGGACCTTACGTTCGTGGCGTTCAGTCAAACTCCCCTCGTGGTCCAGCGTCTTAAAAGGTACGGTCGGTTACTCCAGAACTTGCCAGCCAAATGACTGTCTCAACAGTCGGATAAGTGTGACGTCACTCACAGCAGAGTAAGAGTCTCAATCAGCTGAAACCGGGTCGTCCGTCAGCGGCTCCGAGTGGATCAAAAAGAATTAAAGTCTTGCAAAACTAACTTACTCGAAATAAAACTTGATGGCCAATCCAAGTTAGATCGAGTCAGAAAAATTGTTGAATGAAAATACTTCGCAAAAACGACGTGAAGTTACGTATGGCTTATAAAACGTGAAAAATAAAAGAACACAAAAACATGATAACCCAAGCGAAGCAATCAGATCAGCAGATCACTCTCTTGAGAATCAGAAGGACGCCTTGACAAGACGTGAAACAAAGGTCAACTAACTAACACAACTCCTAAGAAGTTGATCCTGCATCTCTGCAAGGAGGCAGAGAGTGGGGTTGTGCTCCTCCCAGGGACGGGGGGAGACAAGGTCCAACAACTTAAGAGTTGAATTACTTGATACTTACTAAACTCAAAGAAGAATACGCGAATATAAAACGCTTTATGACGTCACCATATTTAACTAAATATGAGTATGAACATTGTGAGAGTAATTTTTGAACATTCAGGAAAATATTCTTCTTTAAATCTGTAATTCAAAGTACACTGTTAATCAATTAATCAGAGGAAATGCAACATAGATCAATAGTATGAAAACATAGAAAAGATAATATACTTATGTTACCCCCTATAACGTGCAATATGATTATACATAGTCTAAATATATGTTTAAAAGTTTTATGTGTCTAAGAAAATACTGACCTTAAGGTGGCAGTAGTACACTACCCTTTAAGATGTTCAATTGAAATCCATGAACTAGCTTTTAAACAAATCTTACTTAACTTGAGTATTGTAGATCGTAGCAGAATCTAAATTGCATGAAAATGTCACTCTTAATGTCCCAATTATGTCTATCCGATTTATAAGTCTAATGGACATACTTTAACACTAGAACCGCCAAGACCGTCTGAGAAATGGATTGGGTTTTTATATTACAAATAACTCTGTTAAAATACAAACAACAAGCCTGTCATGCTATGACTTTTCCTAAATATGTGTCTTGTATGTTTTCTGAAGCTTATGTGTTACTAAAATAAAACACACAAGTTTTCTGCGCATTTATACCTCTGACCGCCGCCGCCGTCATACAGACGGCAGCTGAAAATGATACATTTCCCTGGATTGTTTTCGCGCGACTTTTTTTAATCTTCTATTAGTTAGAAAGGAGGCAGTGTCAGACAAACACGCACTGCAAAAAAATATGACCGTTGTCTCCTGCAAGGGATGCAAGCGCCCCGAGGTGTGTGCCTCAGGTGCCGCGCCGCTGTCCGAGGTGCTGATCGTGCCTTTGTTTGTTTGTTCGCCTGTTATGGAGTTCTGCACTTATTTTTGTATAAAGTTTGTCATGCCAATATTTAGCCTTGTTTTTGTTGTTTGCCAGAGCGTTGTGGCGACAACCTGTTCATTCAATCAACAGAGTGTAGGCTGAACACTCCAGAGTTATATTTGATTTGTTTTTTGATTCACTGTCTAACAAAAAGTCTGTTAATATGAAGTGTTCACGTCAAAAGATTAAATGTTTGCTTCTTAATCGTTTTCTTTTGATCACTAAGACTGCCCTTTTTAATTTATTATGATGAGAATAACAGTTTTACTTTATTATGATGAGAATAACAGTTTGACGCAGAGGGGGTATGTCAGTCAGAAACATGTTTTACATTCATAGTTATTTACGTTAATAAAGTTTCATATGACATTGATCATTAATAATATTTGTGTTTGGAACATGTTAGGTTTTTTTTCTCTATAATTTAGAACCCATAAATAATTTTCTGTATTCCTAGGACATCATAAAGTATCTGTGTTTATTATATAGAGTTTATTCTCGTATTATAAGTCAAAACAAATACAAATAATAAATAAACTATTCAATATTAAAGCTTTTTGCCAGTAGAAACTGTCCTTTTGGTTTTATGCAGACTGCAGGTTGTTCTTCATGTGCAGGTGTTTGTTATCAGGTAACATAAAGAGACTAAACACTATTACTGTGTGTATTTTATTAAAAATAATACAGTGCGTGTTTGTGCAAACATAAACAGCTTTTAAAGACGACTGACAGCTGAACGTGATCAGCTGATGTCATCATCGCTAACAGCCGTCGCTTCACATCACGCTGTAGAGGAAAGGACGTCTCATGTCTATTAAAAAATATTTCCTAATTTCCTCTCTCCTCTGCTTCGTTTCCTTGCATCTCTCCATGCATCTCTGGCATGTGGGACTAAGACGCAAGGGGAGGAGGCAATTGTAGGACAATTGGAACGTGGAGACAAACCCTGTGTCAGATTTTCCCCATGCCAGACATCTACCTACCCATGTGCCTGTGCTTCTTTTAACCTTCCTTCGTCCCAGTGTTTCCCAGTGATATATATATATATATATATATCACTGATATATATATATATCACTGGGGAATATATATCTATATCTATCTATCTATCTATCTATCTATCTATCTATCTATCTATCTATCTATCTATCTATCTATCTATCTATCTATCTATCTATCTATCTATCTATCTATCTATCTATCTATCTATCTATCTATCTATCTATCTATCTATCTATATAGTATAGTAAATACAAATACATTTGTGTGTGCATCAGAAATACATTTGTGACTCGTATTTATCATGGGATTTTTTTAAACATATGTATAGATGAACAAATATTTGTATACCATAAAAAGTATTTTTTGAAAGCCAGTCAAAATGTAAAAATCCTTAAAATATACTTGTGAATTGAGACTGATGGCTCCATATCCCCTTGAATGCCTATCCAGAAATGACCTTTTATTGAGCTTAAAATGGTAAAGGAGCAATATGTAAGATTGCTACTGAATTAAGGGCAGCCCCTCACGTTTGTTTTGGATGTCCTTCAGTTTGCCAGATATGAGACAGTAATTATAGTTAACCAACAGGTGTTGTAGCGATGGAAGCGGGCACACATCCTAACAAGCCTCTACATTTTTCTATTAAGCTTCACGACCAGAAACGTGGTAAAACTAGGATAAATTGAGGAGATAGTTTGGAAATTAGGGGGTGGTTAGAACACAGAAAGGTTTCAAGACCAATGCAGAGCTGGCTAAACACTGAAGCTTTGAAGCTCCTTTACAATATTTAATGAAACACGGAGCGTTATAAATCATGTCAAACTACTGTTCTAACAATCAATTTTTATCAAGCGGCAAATCAAAAAACAAAAAAAGTAATGACTGACATTTACTTAATATTGTTAACAGAGGCCCAACTAATGGGGCAAGTAAGCAATTGGTGCCAAGTAAATAACTCTGCCAAGACCTGTTGGGTTGAGAAAGAAAGGCCCTCTATACACCTTGTTCTAAAACGTTTTCCAGGTGATCATTTAATGTTTTATATAATATTTCTAACTAATAAAAAAAATATATTCAATTAAAGTCTGTCAATTTCCCCCGCAATTCATAATGAACTTAATAACTAAATAATAATTTAAAAAAAAAAATACAGTATAATACAAAAAATTGTAATAAAACCTTATGTATTTATATTAATTTATAGGCGTATATTTGTACTTCTTGCGCTCATCCAGCAGATGGTGCTGTTTGTGTCACAATATGCATTCACGTCAGACCATGCCCATCTGGTGTCCATCACCCAGGGATATCCAATAAGAACGGTGAAGGACACCGTCTTTTTTCCAACCCTGCCCCATTCCACGTGCTACAGCAAGTGGTTATTGGAGTATTACACACCAGTCCCTCCAGGATGTTGCGACAATTAACGCAAATTCAACCAATCTGGGCGACCTTACAATTTTGTCCAATCACTGCAACAGTTCTGCAAATTTGACCAATTATCCAAGTCCGGAACCCACGTGATTAGGTCAAACGGTCGGTTCGAATTTACTCTATTCACTCTCACCGTGTCTGCAGCTAATTTAATAATAGCAACTTCATCTCACAGCAGCCTGCTGTAGTCTGTGAACATCTCCACACAGATTAAAGTTGTTTGTTGCAAACAAAATTAATTTAGAGGGAAGACCTTTTTTTTTGTCACATCTTTTTTTTATTTTCATAATGTGTACATTAGCCAGCATCCTTAGACAACGACACAAAAACAACACTTTCATTTTCAGTTTACACATACACAAAACCTGCATATTTAAAATAAAACACAAACAACCAGAAACAGCGAAGTTATGTTAGCAGTAACATTAAGTGTGTAGTTCATGGCATGCTTATCTTTCCATACGAACGTGGGGCCTTCTCTCTTCCAAGAATGTTATTAAAAACCACTGGGGGAACTTTCAAAGTAGGAAAATAATGGTAGCCAAAGGTCTTGAAACGTGTCCTCGGTTGTATTTTTCTAAAGTAAGTTTCTCTAAAGGTAACAATACTGAAAGTTGCTCTAAAAACATCTTTAAGGTTGTAGGGGATTCATTTTTCCAAAACAAAAGAATGCATTTTTTTGCATTAAGTATGTTATGGAAATTAATAATCTGCATTGTTTCTTGCCTAGAAAAAAGTTGGGCATATTGTTTAAAAGGTATAGACAAGAATTTAAGTCAAATTCTATTTTTAAAATAGATTTAGTGAAGGCATGAACTGAGTTCCAGAAGCTTTTCAACAAATCACACTGCCAGAACATATGCATAAAGGTTACTTCTTTGATTTTACATCTTGGACATTTTGCTGAATTTTCTTTAGAGATTTTATGCATCTTCAGTGGAGTCAGGTAAAATCTAAAGAGAAATTTATAATTAACTTTCTTAATTTTGTTACTTGTAAATGGAAAATGTGTCCGTTCAAAGATGTTTGCCAAGTATTTTCATCTAAAATCATCCCCAGATCTTTTTCCCAGACCTTAAAGGGATACTTCACCCGTTGAAACATGAATCTGTAGTGACATTGGGTCATATATGTAGTAGAAATGTGAAATACATTTTGAAATTGGTGCCTTCTTGACCGAGAAAAGGCAGAAAGTGTATTTTTGCCTTTTCTCTGCAAAGACACATCTCCCAGAATGCACAGCACCGCAGGACACTCCCGCTGAAGGAGAGGTGCATTCATGTGGTATCGGAAAAATGAGATTCCAAGTTGTAAAATGCAAATGAAATACCTGCTCAAGTCGGTTTTGTGTTTTGTTAACATACTTTTTATTCAGGCACGTATTGCACATCAACTTTTTGCTTAAATATAACTTGACTATAAGATTTCTCCGAGTTGGGAAGTCGGAAGAATGACTTCCCAACTCGGAAACTTAAACCACCCGAGCAGCACCTGAATGCAGCATTACTCGCGGACATTTAATAATAATAATACAGCAGTTTCCACAACTGATTCAGAGATTTCTTCCATAAGGAATTGGCATCTTGGAAATTCCTGGAAGAAAACAGACTATATGTCTGTGTCCATAGGCAAACAGTGACAGCACCGACAACACAAGTCTGCCCCGGCTCCTTCTTTTCTCTCACAGCCGCGGACCTAGCCAGCTAGGCTAGCTAGCCTGCCTGTCGGCACTCAGCAGCAAGCTCGCCGCTATATTGCAGCTCGTAGAAAGAACCACAAACATCCGATTCAAGCACAAGACCTTCAAAATCCCCTTCAGTCATATCAGTTTGAAGTTGAAACATACGTTTTTCTTCATTCTCGGTCCTTCAGCGTTATCCATAGAGACACCCAGCTTGAGCCGGGTCCCTGTTTAGCCGCTGTCTGTATGCAGAAGGCACCTGGCAGCAATATTGCGGGCGGCTCGTAGGAAGAGCCACGAACATCCGATTCAAGCACAAGACCTTCAAAATCCCCTTCATCCATATCAGTTTGAAGTTGAAACATACTTTTTTCACCATTGTCGGCAGATATTAGATTTCTAAATAGAGCCTGGTAGCATAGCCTTCAAGCAAGATGGCGGATGTTAAGTTTCGATTCTGGCAGTGAAGCCCCGCCCACTGATCTGTGATAGGTCTGTAGCTTCAGTGGTTGAAAACATGAGGAACTAACAATGTAGTTTTACCCTGCTAACCACAACATCCGCGAGTGACGCAATATGACGATTTTTGCGTCTATTGAGGAGGCATCTCAGAAAAGAAAATACAGATTTTTCCCGTCTCAGGGGGAAATGAGGGCTGGATGCAAGACCATTCAATAAAAACACAAGTTTACTACTGATACAAAGCTTAATGCAAATGGGTGAAGTATCCCTTTAACTAATGAAAGAAAAGATGAATCATTTATTTTGGATAGTATTTCATAGAAGTTAGCTATTTTGCTTTTAATTGTGACTGAAGACTCTAATTCATCTTCTATCTCAGATAAATCAAAACTCAACTTATTTTTATTTGTGAGTGCAACAACCGCATTTCATATTTGTAGGTACTTAAAAAAATCTATGTTAGGGATACCAAATTGTGTTCATAATTCACTAAAAGACTTTCTTGTTTTTATTGAACAAATAATTTATTGAATCTACACCCAAGTTTTTCCACTTGCTTATGTTACATATACTGATTCAAGTCTGGGTTATGGTGAATGGGAGAGTGGGATGAAATAGTAGCTGTACCAAATCTCTTAGCACAGTCCCTCCAGGTCAAAAGAGTGTTAGTAATAGTAAAACAGTTCTATGTTTTTCATGTTACTGAAACATTTAATAAATATGAGAGAACATAGGGATACAGGTTGAATCAGACTGGCTTCAATCTGAACCCATAGCATGTCCGGTCTCCTCATTGACCATGACACCAAATTTCATAGTTGGGCTGACCAAAAATAATACTGGAGATTGGGAAGACCAAGCCTCCCTAGGGTTGCTGGTTTCATGAGAGTCACTAAACTAATTCTAGGTTTTTTATTACAACATATACATTTTGAGATATTTTTGTTCAGTGATTTTAAAAAAGGCGTTTTCTGGATCTGTTAAATAGAGAATTATGTCATCTGCGTATAGAGATATCTTATGCTCAGTGTTGTTAATCTTAAATCCACTAATATTAGCGTTGTCTCTTACGCATGAAGCCAACGGTTCAATTACCATTGCAAACAACAGTGGTGACAGTGGGCACCCCTGTCTTGTTCTTCTCATCAATGAAAAGAAGTTAGACGATGTACCATTAGTAAACACTGCAGCTTTAGGGTTCTTATAAATTAATTTGATCCACTCAATGAAGTATTAATATTAAAGATATGTAAAACCGAAAAAAGAAAATTCCATTCAACCCTGTCGAAGGCCTTCTCCGCGTCCAACGATAGAAGAAGAGAAGGCCTCCGACTGGTATTCAAATTATTTATTAAGTTCATAAGTCTCCTTATGTTGTCCGCTGAGTATCTCCCTTTTATAAAGCCTGACTAGTCTGGATTTAGAATTGATTCAAGCATTTTTGCTAGTACTTAAGTGATAATCGTATAGTCATGGTCTAACAGGCTTATGGGTCTAAAGGAGGAACAGTTTAGTGGGTCCTTGCCAGCTTTATGCAATACTGTAATATGTGCAGAGTTCATTAAATGTGGTAGTGTTCTTTTAAAGCAAACGCTGTCAAGCATTAGCATTAAATAGATTGAAGATCTGCCCAAAATTCTTTATAAAATTCCACAGGAAAACCATCTGGACCTGGGCTTTTATTTGTTGGCATTAATTTGATTGAGGCTACTTACTTAAGAAATTGTTGATCTGATTCCGCTAATTTTGGTAAATTGATGTTCTGAAGGAAACCATCTAGTTCCTCTTGTAAATGATTGTTATCAGACTTGTAGAGTTTGTTGTAAAAGTCATAAAAGGCTTGGTTGATCTGGTCAGGATGATAAGTTACACTATTATCGTTTAAACAAATTGCTTTAATAACCCTTTCTGCTTGTTCCTTTTTTAATTGATGGGCAAGTAATTTGCTTGGTTTATTTCCAAATTCATAGTGCTTTTGTCTGATGTACAGTAGTTTTTTCACTGTAATTTCAGTCGAAATAGCGAGATTTAGTTCAGCTCTGGTTGCAGCTAGTTGTCTCCTATTTTCTTCTGTGGAAGCCACCTTGTGAAGAGCTTCACATTTTTCTACTTCCTTTTTCCAGCTCTAGTCTTTTCTTTAATTTTTCACATCTTTTAAAAGAGGCATATGAAATTATTAGTCCTCGTAGAGTGGCTTTTGCGGCCTCCTAGATAATGTTGGGGTCTATAAGTGGGTCATTATTTTCCTCTATGTAGTTTTTAATCCACATTCACATTTTTGATTTAAATTCTTTATCTTTAAGTAGAGAAGTGTCAAATTTCCATTGATTATTTCTACATTTTTTTCTGTTCAACTGAATAGTCAAATACATTCTAGCATGATCTGAGATGATAATTGGTTTTATCCCAGTGTCTTTTATCATGTGGATATATTTAGTGTGGATGAAAAAATTATCCATTCTGGAATATGAGTTGTGGACGGTTGAGAAAAAGGTATAATCTTTGACATTCTGATTTAATTCACTGCAAACATCAGTGAGACCACATTTTTCACATAACCCTTGAAGAATCTTTGAGGCTTAAGAACTATAAGTCTTCGTCTGGGTAGATTTATCTAGCCATGGGTTCATTGTGCAGTTAAAATCTCCACCGATCACGAAAGTTGGTTCGTCTTTATTAGGAGCATAAACATTTAAACAAGTAATTGGTATTCCCTCAATTGAACCAGAAATGAGGACAAACCTGCCATTTAGGTCTGTAATAGATTTTTCTAATTGAAATGGAAGTGTAACATCCAAAAGGGGTAATTAATGCTTGCAATATAAGATTTTAAAGGAACAATAGGTTCGACTACTGGAGCTCAGTGGAGTGTTCAAATGAGGCTCAGTGACAGGTAATAATTGTAAAACATTTACCGGCTTTAGTAGAAAAAGTAGTTTTGCCAAACATCAGTTGGTACCATACACAAATACAAGACAACGTTTTAATATCAAAATGGCTTTTCTATCTTGGGTGCACCCTTGTAACCTGAATCCTGTATCTAACTTTCAAGTTATTCAAATCAAGTTCAGTTCACAATAACAAATTAAATCTCTTATTGAATCAAATCACAAACACCATTCATTAGGAGGGTATCCTACACCACAGCCACCCTTTCACAGTTCCCAGAATAAGGTGCTGGTATTTTGAATCGTCCTTGAATAGTCTTAGATGTAAGAAAAGTCAAAAAGTGTCAGTCCAAAAGTTTCCAGGATGTTAAAAGAAAAAAATAGTAAGTCTGGGGTATTCAGAGTGTGTGTATAAGTGGTTGGGAAAAAGGGGAATTGTATGTAGGGCTGTGTGTGAAGGTGTCAGCGAAAAGTGGGCCTACCACACCAAAAAGTGAGGCAGAACCTATCCAGTGACCACAAGGTGTCTCTCTCTTCAGATCCAGGTGGGAAGGCTCGCCATCTATTTTACTGGACGGGTTACCAGAACAATCCAACAGCAGAAAAAAAAACCTGACCGATCTCTGTTAGTGAACTGAGCAGACACAAATTACAGCAGCACTCAGTAATGCCACGGGGTCTCCTCCTCCCTGTTATCCTCAGCAGAATCCACCCCAAATGTATCTCCTAGTTCCCTCATTTAATTCAGACTTCAATCAGTTCAGCTCCGACGTTATGCCCTCTCTACACATATAATCCAGAGAGATAGATAATAACAGAGTGGCGACACTCCCATAGACCTTCGTTGTAAAAAATGGCGGCGCTTTGTACCGCCTACTTCCGGGGTATGGAGCTCGGATTAGTTCCAAACTTTGTCATTTCGGCGTTGGACCTCGTTCACTTACATTGCAGCGCGTCGAATAGTTCCAGAGGTAAGTTGCTGAAATATCGACCTCTTTTGAATTGTCAACTGTCTATATTGCATCAGAGGCCCTTTGTGATGCTTACACTGGTCTTCATTTGTATATGCACAGCGTAATTATCTATATTTTATCTTGGTTGTTGCAACCAATTTTCAAGCATTGTGTGCTAGCTAGTTAGCTAGCGCGATTTCGCTAGCTGTGAAGGTAAAGTAAGAGTCCGGTAATGAATCGCTAGCAACTTTTATATTAATGATGTTGGGTAACTAACAAGCAGGATTTAGATGTATTGTCAAGGAGTTTTAATTTATTGTGGCTTTTATCCGCTGAACCTGACCGTGTCAGCCATCGTTCGTTAGTCGATTTTGTGTGTGATATATATCCTATCTGTTTAATGAGCTCGTGATCAAGGCATGTCAAGGCATTGTCTGTGACTCGTGATTTGAGCGAGGGTTATATAATTAGGAATGGCAGGAATTTCAATTAGTGAAACATTGCTTTGCAGAAACGGATGATCTTAACATTGGTAGGTAACCAGAGAAATAACACTAGTGAAATTAACATTCCTGCCTCTCTCTCTTTCTGTCATTAGTCCTGTTATAATGCAATTGGTGTGTACCACTCACTTTTTTGTCTGTCAAACTCTTTCTCTTTAAGGCTGCCCTGTCCCCCAGGGATGTGCCTTTAATTGGTGTGGACTTCACAGGCTTTCTTCACATTTGTAAGTTTACTATACTGTATACTGTTGTTATGTGTTTTTGCTGACATCCACCTGGATGGTCATAAAACCTACTACTTCTACAGAGTGACTGTAATGAATGCAACTATCTATTATTGCATTATTTTAAAGACACCAATACTGTCAATGTACAGTTTTTGAAACACTCATTCTCACTGTTCTCTTGACCCACCTGGCCTCTCTGGAGTGAAGGTTTGCCTTTCCCTGATGTGGAGTTTACATGTGTTCGCTTTCTTTCATTGTGAGTTTACTAGCTCTTATTTTAATTCTAGAAGAGCCAGTATCAGATAAATCTAGCATATCTGACCTCACCTCTGCTTTCTGTCTCCCTCAGAGCACCAAGGTCCATGCAGCCTTTGTCTCAGCATATCAAACACCTCCCCCAACACTCCTGGCTCCATTTTGACATGCTGCATCCTCCTCTGAATGGTCCTGATGTCGGGCAGAGGCATATTCATGGCTTGGAGGGTTTTATATCCTGTAGTGCCACAACAGAACCTAATTCCAATTGCTTTTTTCACGGTTTCTTTGCCCCTCCGTATCCCCCCCTTTTTTGAATGCCCAAGTGCTCTAATTTGGTCTGTGTTGAAGATTTTTTTAAACTTTTGATGAATCAAATTGTGTTTTTTTCTTAATGCCAAATAAATCCTTTTCTGTTTTACCAGAGCCCTCTCTGCTCTCCTTCTGAGTAATCTCTCCATTCTGAGTTGCCTCATTAGATTCTCCACCTGAGCCCGGTCACAACTGGCCCTTGGCAGTCTGGTCCCTGGAGCACCTGACCCTGACTGACTGGCCCCTGGTAGTCTGCTGACATCTGTTTCACTCTCTCTGTCTGTTATGTCCCTTTCATTCCCTTCGATCTCCACCTCAATTTCTCCCTCAATCTCTGTAACAATAACAAGGTATTCATGCTGTCATATGTGTATGCTGCCTTAGATTTGCACCTATTGTCATTTAAGGGAACACTACACTCCTATAGTGACATTCATCTATGTTCATCTATTGGAAATGGATATTCCCCCGTCTATTTTTGTTCTCATAATTGTTCTTCTTTCTCAAACACACGCACAAACACAAGCACACATTCTTGTTGTCTGTCATTGTTTAATAAAAAATACTTCATTTGCAAACCTTCATTTGTATCAGCCATCCTTACATTGATGTCTCAATAGCTGTAACAGAAGTTACAAGTGTTTTGTTAGAATAGAATTACTTTATTGATCCCAGACTGGGAAATGATTTTGTCACAGCAGCAGTGGGTCCACAAAAAAAGAAGAAAGAAAAACATTAGAAAAACAAAATATATACAATGTGTATATACACAGTGCAAACTATACACACTAATAATCTATACAACTATACAAGAAATAACAGGACCAACATATACTTCTGAATGTGAAATAGTAGTTATTAAATAATAGTTAATTGCTGAAGTTACTTGGGTTGAGTTAAATCTTAATAGCACTGCACTTACCTATAGACCCAAACATACAAGCCTCAATGAGTTTTCATTCTGTAATAGTTTTGAGAATATGTGTATAGTTTAATCTTAAAATGATATTCTTAGTCTTAACATGATCATGTTTCACGTTGTGGTCCTGGGGGTGGCCGCTTTCATCAGAAGAAGTATGCTAGCTGCTAGACGAATGCTGAACGGACCACGGCAGACCTCTTAGCGCTACCACGGAGGTAAGCTAACGGCTGAATCGGAATTTATGAGCAAAATCAGGGGAATCAATAATACAGCCCAGTTGTGCTAAAATGAGAATCACGAGGCGTCTATCATCAGATGAATGATATGGAAAAGAAAAGTTAAACATGAACACGAAGCTTTTCCCTCCAAAAATGTAAAACTTATCTAAGTAATACACAGCTTTTCGTTGTCACCCTGACTCTCCTAATGCAAAAAGGACATTTGCAATAATGCAATAACAGCTGAAAAAGTACGTGTGTGTGTTTTTATAATATTTACCGTTCAATAATGCAATCGCTGCTGTCTGTCCCATAGAAGAACATGACAGCCAGCGTGTGTTTTGGAACTATTAGGGCTTACATGAACCACGTGACTGCCCCGGCGGCGACATCATAGAGTGTCGCAACTCTTAGTATCTCTATAGCTCTGATATAATCGACACAGCACCCTGCTACGCACAAACCTGAACAGGTGGGCAGGACCAAACGCCGTTGGTGGCCTCTGATTGGCCGAAACAACAGTCACCCTGTTTTCAAACATCCCCATTGGGTGAAAACACGAGAACTAACATCTGATAAAACGAATATAAAATATAAAATAGACAATAGAAATACTCCACACCATTTCTTAAGCAGAATCATTAGGCTATAATAATTCAAAATGTAATAGTCTGTTTTTCTCCATATATAGTCCATTGTCCTACATGTGTTACAGAAGGGTTTTAAATCTAAATCTAAGAAAAGTAATAGTTAATGTTGTTTCTCTACCCCCCTCCCCCAAACAAAAATGGAAACCATAACTTCAGCCAGTATCATATTACAAGTAAATAACTTAAATAAAATTCAATATGAAATTAAAACTGCAAACAGTGATGAAGGGCCCTCACACCCGTGTGCATGTCGGGAGTGTGTCGCGATCGCGGGAGTGCAGAAGCATCAGGATGTGGCTAAGCAGCAGGCCGTGCATTTCGATTTGTGTAAAAGTTGTAGTACTGGCAAGTTAAAAAAGGCAACGCTATGAGATTCAGAGAATATTGATATGCAGAGTGGTTCAGGTCAGCACTGTCATGATGCACATCTGCAAAGTGTGCGTTCGTACGCACACCTGCATGCAATGTTCCCTTTATAAATCACGATCCACCTGGAAATGTGCGCATGTAGATTAGCCCCATGTTCTGACCTCTACACGCCCACATTCAACCATAAACGGTCAATGCAAAGCAGCTCATGAATGAAAATGCATACAAATGAGGGGGCAGATCACGATGTTTAGACGAAGAAAATAAACTTTCTGACCCAGAAATGGAGGAGCTTGTGAATGAAGTAAAGGTTAGAAAGCACATATCAGTAGTTTCCTGCAGCAGGAGGGTCAGAAACTACAGAAAAATAAGACAATGACACCGAGTTGCTGAGGTCCGTGATAATGAATGCGAGACAGCGCTGAGGAAATATGTATGTGGCGGACTTTCATTTATTTAATTTTTTTTACATTTATGTATACAGGACGTTACTTATTGAAATTGGCTCACTACATGCGCACGTAGGCTATAGCCTAAATAAAACGAACGGTTTCAATGATTATGATGACATGGATCTGTCAATAAAGTTTTATTTTTACTTAAATAAAATGTGCCTTAATTTTAGAGCTATATTTGTGACATTTTCTTAAAATTTTATTGACATTTATAATTTTCAACAGAAATTCAACAAATGATGGCAGAATTCCTGTTTGGTTTTGACTATGGGCGTTTCATGTAGGTCCTGACATGGTTGATCATCCGGTTTGAGTGGACGCTGGCGCGCCTTGCTGCCGCTGCTCACCGGCAATTTTAAGTAACTTTTTAAGGTTCTACGGGCGATACGGACAGCGTAATTGCACTTCTTTGGGAGATACAGCACTCACCTATCTTCGCAAAATCACCGATCCAGCTGTTTCTACTGCGTTTTGTGTGCGAGCGAGCTAACTGTAGCCTACCCACTGGAAGCCAGCACCCGTCTTCGCAGATCCACCTGGCTATTGCAGTCGCTATGTGGGCCAGCAAGTTTTACATCTGGTCTGTACTTCTCTGGACGCTCCTGTCTTTCTGCCATCACCCTGTGGCAGGTATACTTCGGTATACAGCCGCTGAACTTCGTTGGCTTCGCTGGCAGCTGCCTGAGCCTCAACCGCCTGTGCTGCAACTCCACCCGGACATCGCTCTCTTCCCCCGCCGGAGATACATCCATCGTGGGTCTCGCAGGAATTTCCATCATGACGGCTCCAATGCAATAAAATCATTCTGGTCTACCTCTCGCCGCCCTCCCAGAAACCCCGGCCGGGCTGTCGATCGCCGCGTATTAGCCAGCCTAGCTAGGTCGGCTAACGCTCCTGCCAAGCAAGACAACGCCGCTGTCAACTTCGGTCTGCTTAACATCCGCTCTCTCACGAGCAAGGGACATCTCATCCAGGATCTCCTCACTGACCGTAAGCTTGATTTTCTCTGTCTGACTGAAACTTGGCAACAGCCCAATGACTTTTCTCAACTAAATGAATCCACTCCTCCGGGCTTTGTTTACATCTGTCATCCCCGTGGCAACGGTCGGGGCGGAGGTCTTGCGATAATTCACCACGAGAAGTGGAAAGTCCTGCAAATCTCTGTGCCTGCCTCCAGTTCTTTTGAATGTATTGTTTTTAAGCTGCCTGGTCCCATTCCCACCATTGTTGCTATAGTCTACCGCCCCCCTAAGCCAAACAGTGACTTCTTAAATGACTTTGCAACCCTGCTCACCCATTTATCTACTCTATCACCAAATGTAATATTGTTGGGGGACTTTAATATACACATGGACAATACTAATCTGCCTCTTACCAGAGACTTTTCATCATGCCTGGAGAGCTTTGGATTCCATCAATACATAGACTTTCCGACACACACAAAAGGTCATACTCTGGACTTAATCTGTACTCAACTGACACCTGCAAATCCCTGATGCTGTTTTTTAACGAAAAAATCCACAATATCCACCAGCATCTATGTCCAAACCCTCTGCTTCTCTCCCCTACTGAACCTTTCCCACACAGTCAGCCCTTCTCCTGTTTTCAACTCCCTGACGCCTCCGAAATCTCTGACCTCATCCAGAAATCCAAGCCCTCCACATGTCAGCTTGATCCCCTGCCCACATCCTTGGTCAGATCCTGCCTCTCCTCTCTGCTTCCGCTCATATCTGCCATCATTCACGCCTCCCTCACCACTGGAATTGTTCCCTCACTGTTCAAAACTGCAGCTGTCACTCCTATACTGAAAAAACCTGGTTTGGATCCTAACAACTTTAATAACCTCCGCCCCATTTCTAACTTACCCTTCATCTCCAAAATTCTGGAAAAAACAGTCGCCACCCAGCTACACTCTCATCTAACTCAAAACAGCCTCTATGAGCCCTTCCAGTCCGGTTTCCGCCCCCGTCACAGTACAGAAACTGCCCTATTAAAAATCACCAACGATCTCCCCTTTTCTGACTCTGGCCTGCTTTCCATCCTCATCCTTCTTGACTTGAGTGCGGCCTTTGACACCATCTCACACCCCATCCTCCTCAGTAGACTCTCCTCCATTGGCATCACTCACACCCCCCTTGCCTGGTTCCTTTCTTATCTCTCAGGCCGCACTCAGTTCATACAGCTGAAATCTTTTAAATCCGAGCCCTCCCCAGTCACTACAGGTGTGCCCCAGGGCTCTGTCCTGGGGCCCCTTCTCTTCATCACCTACCTCCTCCCCCTTGGCAACATTTTCCGTAAATTCAATATACTTTTCCACTGCTTCGCGGATGACACCCAGCTCTACCTCTCCAGTAAACCAAACTCCACACTTCCACCCTCCTCCCTCACCTCCTGTTTATCTGAAATAAAATCCTGGTTCACCTCAAACTTCCTTAAATTAAACAGCAATAAAACCGAGATCCTTCTCATCGGCACTAAATCCATATTATCCAAAGTTGGCAGTTTCTCCCTCACTATTGACAGCTCCTCAGTTTCCCCCTCCCCTCAGGTTAAGAGTCTGGGTGTCATCCTTGACAGCACACTTTCATTCCAATCCCATATCAATAACATTTCCCGGTCTGCATACTTCCATCTACGTAACATCAACCGACTCCGCCCCTCCCTCACCCCCCATACTGCCTCCATTCTTGTCCACAGCCTCGTCACCTCCCGGATTGATTACTGTAACTCTCTCCTCTTCGGCCTCCCTCATAAGTCCCTCCACAAGCTCCAACTGGTTCAAAACTCTGCTGCCCGGATTGTCACCAAAACCCCCTCATACCATCACATCACCCCCATCCTACAGCAACTCCACTGGCTCCCGGTTAAACAACGAATCGCCTTCAAACTCCTCCTGTACACCTTCAAGGCCATCCACAACCTCGCCCCTCCATATCTATCTGACCTCCTTCACTTCGCCACTCCAGCCCGCTCCCTCAGATCCTCCTCCTCCATCCACCTCACTGTGCCCTCTGCACGCCTCAGCACCATGGGGGGCAGAGCTTTCAGCCGCTCTGCTCCCCAGCTCTGGAACTCTCTGCCACCGGACATACGCAACATTGACTCTCTCCCCATCTTCAAATCCAGACTCAAAACCCACCTGTTCAAGATCGCCTTCTCACTCTAACCATATCACTGCAAATTATTCTGTCCGTCACACTCCATTTTATTTATTTCATCGTATACTGATCATTGTGGTTTTTAAATGTTATTGTGGTTTTTAAATGTTGATTGTTGTACAGTGTCCTTGGGTGTCCTGAAAGGCGCTTTTAAATAAAATTTATTATTATTATATACATAAAAATGTCATGCTCGAGGTGAAAAAAACCTTAATCGGGAGGTCTTTTGGAAGATTTTACAGGGGGGCATGAGACAAAGTTTGACAATACACCGAGACCATGCCCTTTTATGTAGAATTGTGCGGAGCACAACAGGAGATCTTAAACATGTCTAGAACACACTGACACTGATATGGCAATGATCGCATGAACAGGGATCTCGGGGAAGTATGTTCAAATAGGATGCCTGAAAATGCAAAATTTGGTAATTATTTATACATTCAAAAAATTATGGCGGACTTCCTGTAGGGTTTTGACAATGGGCACCGTAGCATTTTATGTAAGTCCTGACATGGTTAATATGCAGAAAAAATGTCATGCATGTCGGGGAAAAAACCTCTTGGGGGGGGCCTTTTCAAGAATTTCATGGGGGTGCACTGAGACATCAAAGTTTGACAGTACACCGTGGCCACGCCCTTTTATGTTAAATCTTGGTTTCACATAACTTTGGATCTTCAACATGTCTTGAACACACTGACACTAAGTTCGTGATGATCGGATAAACGGTGCCTCGGGGAAATACGTTCAAATAGGTAGCCTGTGAAATGCAAAATTGGGCAATTATTTGGAAATTCAAACAATTATGGCTGACTTCCTTTTGGGTTCTGACTGGGTGCAAGAGGATTTTTTGTAGGTCCTGACATGGTTAACATACATGAAAATTGTCATGCATGTAGGAGGAAAACCTCTATGGGGAGGCATTTTGGAAAGGTTAAAAAGGGATGCGCCGAGACAGAAAGTTTAACGGTACGCCGTGGCCACGCCCTTTTATGTAGCATCGTGCGGAGCACAACGGGAGATCTTCAACATGTCTAGAACACACTGACACTGAGTTTGCGATGATGGGATGAACGCCCTTGGGCAAGTTCATTCAAATATGTAGCCTGTGACACCTAAAATTGAGCCATTTTTTCTACACACAAAAAAATTATGGCGGACTACCTGTTGGGTTTTGAATATGGGTGCAAGAGGATTTTATGTAGGTCCTGACATGGTTAATGTGCATAGAAATTGTTGTGCATGTAGGTGAAAAAAATCTCTATGGGGAGGCTTTTGGAAATGTTAAAAGTGGTGCGACAAGACATCAAAGTTTGACGGTACGCCACAGCCACGCCCTTTTATGTAGTATCGTGCGGAGCACAATGGGAGATCTTCAACATGTCTAGAAGACACTGACACTGAGTTTGCGATGATCGGATGAATGCCCTCGGACAAGTTTGTTCAAATAGGTAACCTGTGAAACCTGTTTTCTTGCATTCAAAAACATATGGTGGACTTCCTGTAATGTTTTGACTATGGGTGTAAGAGGATTTTATGTAGGTCCTGACATGGTTAATATGCAAAAAATTGTGCATGCATTTAGGACAAAAAACATCTATGGGGAGGCCTTTTTGAAAATTTCAAGAGGGTGCCACTGAGCCATTTAGCCACGCCCACTTACTATACCCACATGACAAGTTTTACTTTTCTACTGGGATCATGTGTATGAAGTTTGGTGACTCTACGACCATATTAAGCCCCTCAACAAACTACTTCCTGTATGGTGAAAGCGTTTGACTCAGGCATTTGAGCTTGAAAAGGTAGTATGGCCAAGGTGTTAGGACTGTCCACAGCCCTTTTGAGGGGAATATGATCAACTGTGTAGCAATGGCTAGTGCTAATTCAGAAGCAGTAACTTCCTGTTGTCAACAGATGGCGCTGTGACTAATAGAAAAATTTCTAATTTCTGTTAGTCTCACCAAGATACATATGCGTAGCGATTTTCATGCAGTAAGTCAGGCGCAGTGCCCTGGCTGACGTTTGGGGGCGCTGTGGAGCCATTTTGTGACATACGTGCACTGAACCACTGTCATACGTAAATTTCTCGCGAGGCTGAATTTTGGGGAAATTTTGGTGAGTTTTCATGCACGTTCAAGCCATCAAAAATGTGCGCGAAGAGACATGGAAAATAATAACAAGATGAAGAATAATCCTTAGAAGAACAATAGGGTCCTCGGGCCCTAATAATCCTTAGAATTACAATAGGGTCCTACCTCAGTGCTTCAGGCCCTAATTCCTTAAATAACAATAGGGTCCTACGCACTTGTCAGTGCTTCGGGCCCTAATAATCTCTAGAATAACAATAGGGTCCTATGCACTTGTCCGTGCTTCGGGCCCTAATTACTTGAATAACAATAGGTTCCTTGCACCGAGGTCGGTGGTCAGGCCCTAATAATCCTCCTAATTACAATAGGTTCCTCGCATCGAGGTCGGTGCTGGGGCCCTAATTATATTCACATTATGAAGTTAACAGTTACATGAAACTCCTCTATACCCCTCTTAAGCATTCCGTCAAACTGCTTTTTTCCACGCATAATGGGGGGGATAACAACTCAAGCAGTGTCTGATTGTAGAAGATTCTCTGTTAGTCATATGTTTTTGTTAAAAAAAAGGAAAGAAACCATACTAGGTACTGATTTTCATTTCAGGTGAAAACAAACACAGGAAGAATTTGGGGGATCATCTTCCAAAAAACTTTAGATATTCTTCACCCCTGTAATCCAACTTAGTATCGTCCTTTAATACGTCATGCAATGTTGCCGGAAGTAAAGATAGAAAGACAAATACTGGGTGAGCTGGCGAATCTTTTAACAAAATCGGTACTTCAAAACCGAAGCAGTTACTGTATGTTTAGAAAATATTTCATAATCCGTTCTTCAGCTGACTTTAATAGTTAATGAAAGTTTGTAAAAAACATATTTGATATAAAAACAAATGTAATATTAAAATGTACCCTAAAAGTAAAAAAAGTATGTCGATATTGTACTATTTTTTGCGACTCACAGAACTGTCATTTATTATATCTGGAATTATTTTCTGTTTGTTGTGTGCGTATTAAATGTGTTTGTAGGCTGTCAGTAATGGCTACGGCTCCCTATGTGGACTGGTAGATCTCTGCAGACTGGCAACTTTAAAAGTAGATCTTTGTTCAAAAACGGTTGGGCACCCCTGGTGTAAAGGCTTTATTCAAAATATCAAGTTGGATGTGTCATGAAAGTGTGTGAGAGAGAGAGACATCGAGAGAGAGATATCACTGAATGAGGCAGGCTACAGTACAGTACAGGTAAGGGGCGGCTGTGGCTCAGTGGTAAAGTCATCGTCTCTCCTCCGGAAGGTTGAGGTCCCCAACTCCTGCAGCAACATGTCCGATGTGTCCTTGGGTAAGTCACTTAACCCCAAATTGCTCCCACTGCTTCGTATGAATGCATATGAATGGGATTAGTTACATCTGATGGTCTCCCTACATAGCAACCTCTGCCATCAGTGTGTGAATGGGTGTAAATGAGTAGGTGTGACATGCGGTGTAAAGGCGCTTTGAATAGTCAGAAGACTAGAAAAGTGCTATATAAACTCAAGTCCATTTACCATTTTCAGTGGAGTGGGGGCATTTTTTGCGTTGCAGCTTTATTCCCCAACTCACTATATGTAACTTGCATGGCACTCATAATGAACCTAATTGGTGGTGTGTTCCGCAGACCTTTTGAGCTGAATTCATTCATGCTGAGTTTCTCACAGATGTTGTACTTTTTTTTTTCTTCATAGTTATATATTTTTTTTAAAGATTAAAATGAACAACTTTTATTTCAATAGGCTTACAACCGCTACAGATGATGGACCCTCTTCGTTCCTCTCTGAATAAAAGCTAAAGGCAGTAAAGAAGGCAAAAAAACGTTCACAATACCCATCACCTAAATTGTCACGGTTCGAGCAAAAACAATGAAGAGGACCCAAATGCAGAACGAACAAAAGATTTATTAAACAAAAACGCAAAAAGGCAAACTTACTATGAAAAATCTCCAAACTGAAAAAACCACAAAGGGTAAAAAACACTGGGAGCAACGAGGAAAACTGACAAGCAACATGGACTGACTTACAACATGGACTGAATTACGACAGCAACATACGACAATGAACTGACAACACAAGGGAAGGAACACTGAGACTAAATAGACAGGGGTAATCTAACACAGGTGAGACCAACAAGACACAGGTGAGGAATCAGGGCAATCAACAGGAGGGAAACACACAGAGGCAGGAGTAAAAACAACACTGGGGACTACTATAATCTAAATCATTAAACACCTAAGAAACACAGAGAACTGAAGAGTGCAAAAAAACAGAGAGAGACACCAGGGGGGTATTCCATCAACGTCGCTAAATAAAGCCAGGCTCACCTGAAAAAGTCAGACTAAAACTAACACCATCTCCTAAGTAAGACTCAAGTCGTTCCATGAACGCAATCCAGCCTTAATTAGTCAGGACTGATTCAAGACAGACTTGCATAGTCTCGCATTGTGCACGCACCCGAGGTTTACAAGAAGCCCAAATGAATGGATGAATGAAAAGACGATCAAATGAGTTAGAGCACCGTTTGTTTCAACAGCTGAAACAACGCTGCTGATTGAGCTGTTCCAAGAATGTAAAGATTTTATTAGGCCTACTTAAAACTGAAAATAATAATATACGACGGAGGATTAGGGCCACCTTAAAGACAAACTAAATCTAAAATTTCGAGCTCAAACTAGTAAATGTATGACTTTATTCTCGTTAATGTACCAGTTTAATCTCGAAAATTTTTATCTAGTTTTTTCTTTAAGGTGGCCCTAATACTCCGTCGTAATAATAATCCAGGGAGATGGCATGGTAGAAAAATGACGACGGACTAAATGTGCGAGTTATGAAAGTTTCAGGTTCATTTGACTTTTATTATTCTGTGCTCTTTATCTTTTATTGAAACGTCGTCTGAACTTTCGTATTTGAGATAGATAGATAGATAGATAGATAGATAGATAGATAGATAGATAGATAGATAGATAGATAGATAGATAGATAGATAGATAGATAGATCCATCCGTCCATCCATCCATCCAGTACAGTTTGTAAGACCTAACACCTGCTGCCCCCCTTCTTGTATGTATAGAGCCCATTTACCTGCACAAACATTAAAAAGAAACCCCTACAGAGATCAAAATCGAAGTATTTCCTACAATAAAAAAATAGACATACACAATTTAAAAGCAAATGAACACTAAAGGAATAAAAGCCTTTATACAATATAAATCACAGATTAAAATGAGACCTGTCCAACATAGAGCAGACCTCTGTTACAGCTGCACAGAAGCATTTAAAGGTACAGCAGTGTCTGAATGGAGGTGGTGCACATTCACATTGAGTCTGTGCATACTTTAAGGTGAAAGTGTTGTAATATGTTATCCAACAAGAAGTGTCCAACAAGAGGCTGTCTCTTTAAAACAGATAAGTGAAAAGGCTATACATCCAGGAGTGTGCCCCCCCACCCCCTCTGCAGAGTGCTGTGTGACTATATGATGTGTAGTCTCCATAATATTAGAAGTTTAAAATAGTGTTTCAGGCCAACAGGAAACAGACAACACATGACAAAGTATTCAGGTTGTTTATAAGCCCTACTAATGTGTGTGTTTGTGTAACATTAAATGTTAAACTCCACAGTGGTCAGGAATGAAATGTCAATTTTACTGTCATAATATTTCTTAAATAATAAATTAAAGGAGATGCCATGGAGGCAGGAAGAATAGTGGTTTTCTTTCTTTCATTCTCTGTGTATTAAATTATCTCACTCAATTTCCATTTCAGTTCAGTAGGCCTACGTCAGGCTTTATTGGCATCTCTCTCATTGTTGGTCTGTCTGCCTGTCTCTCTTGTTTTACCAGCCAATCAGAGACAGAGTAGGGTGGGTCCTTGTGGGATGTGATTTATTTATTAGGCTTTTTATAAAATCATGTTGGTTTTACCTTTTTTAATATCTCCTCACGTGTAGTTGCATTAGATGTGTGACTTTTGAAATATAATGAAGGGTTTTATTCATGATTGATTTTGAACAAAGCTGAGACTTCAGTTTTATGATCTTTTTTTATTATTCTAACATGACATGAGTGACGTGAGCGCGGACAATTTACCTGACGGAACGGTCTTTTATGAGTCTGTTTCTACCCGTCGGACATTCTTTGACACACAGCTAAACTAAGTTCGACAGTTAGCCTGGTCCGGAGCAGACTTGTTCACCAGCATAAGTTACCATGGTAACTCAGCGAGGATTCATATAAGCTACGTTGATGGAACGAAACTCTCACTTAAATGAGCCAGACTTATCGAAATAAGCGAGGATTCTGCTGAATCCTGCTTCATGGAATGACCCCCTGGGGCCTGTACTACGAAGCAGGATTTGGGGATAGCGAGGTAACTTCAGGGTTAACCCTGGGTTTTCAGTCCTACGAAGGTCGTTCACTTCTTACCAGGGTATATCGCCAAGGTAGCTGCACACCTAACCTGCTGCGGAGCAGCGTATATTGGAGATCGGAGATCAAACTGCGAAAATCTCTGCCCACTGACCAATCAGATCTTTTGATCGTGAAGCTCCCGGAGCTGATGGAGAGGGGGGAGGACACTTCATGTGTCCCGTATGATTTTACATTATAGTCCGTTAAGGTAATGATTATTTTTCACTGATATATATCGTCCTTCATCCTTTAACAGAGACTGAAAAGGCGCCGGAGCATTTTAGTTGTGTTTTTAAGATGCACAATTACGAATAGCTTCTTATGGCTTTGAATTATATCTTAAAGCAACAATATGTAACTTTTCCACCTATATTAAATGTCGTTTTATTATCGATCTAATGGCGCAACAGATGTCAGCGGAGAGAATGCTGTCTCTCCTACGTCCGCATATCGGTCCTCTCGCCTGAAAACCACAGTATGTAAGATTCGACCGCGGGACGCGGTTATCTCGCGAGGAGTACGCACCGCTTTACGGCACTGTTGTAGTCAACAGAGTTCACGCAATGAAGCGGCGAGTTAGTTAGCCTGCTGTGCTGTTTGAAACAATGGCTGAGGCTAAGAGCAAAAGTACGGTGACTGATGAAGATAAGAAGATAAAAAGTGAGCGTGACCGGACCAGAGGAAATATTGGACAGGCTTTTACACGTTGGAGAGAGCTTCAAGAAACAGTGGGCTGCAAGTCCGACGCTGGGCTTGTTACTGGTGAGTAACTCGTTTCAAACTTTGTGTCTTGTTTCTTTGCATCATAGTTATAGAGTCGTTTCACCAAAAAACATTCAGTCTATGTCGACAGGTAGATGACGTTATTATATAACGACCAGAATAGCAGAATAACGTTAGGGTCCTCTGATTTAGCAACGCTAGCATGCTAACCTATGGGTCGGAGTTATTAGTGCAGACTTTGACTGATGCACGGCGAGATGTCGACCCGTTAGCGGTTGTTCGTATGCCAAGTCTGTCCATGTCAGCAGAAGTTCAGCCCGTAGCATGATAACACAAACAGTATATTGTTACGTTAGCTCCGGTTGCTATTTATCTGAGCAGCGCTAAGTGCAAACTTTCTCGCTGGTCAAAAGTTTCGCCCTCATGTTGCTATAGAAACTAACGTTACTATACTCTGCACAGCTGTATAAACTCACATACTGACTTCAAACTTTATTCCAGCTTTCTAAAGAGGAGCTCAGCATCATCTCCAGCAACAAACGCAACCTCCATCCCTGCCTGAGTCCAGAGTCAGACCGCGACAGGTGTGTTTTCATGGAGTAACGTTAGCTAATAATATATATACAGTTTTGAAAATATGAAACAACTCTAATACTAAATGATATTGTTGTCCAAGGTTCTGAAGTTGCTGCAATAAAAATCAAAGAGCTGGAGTGTGAACACCTTGAAAAAGACAAGACAACGATCAGTGATAAAAAGAGAGAATCTTCCTAGAAGACAGAGTCTGGTGCTGATGATGCAGACACCACCCAGAGCTGAACTTTACTCACATTTCACAGGACAAGCTGCTCCATCCTACCTGCATGTATCTACAGCTGTGCATCATCAGAGATCAGGTCCATCATAACAAAGCTCCAGGATGGTGTAGACCCCCCCCCCCCCAAGCAGCTGAATGTGTAAATGAGTGCCAAAAAGTATTTATATGTAAAAGCAGTGTTTTTCTAATAAATAACTATTTGATCTTGATCTCTGTAGCTTTTCCTTCATATTATATTCTCCTGTTTTCTTATTACCTTTGGTGTATTCTGCATGACAACGCTCAGGGAGATCGTTCTGCCCATGTCAATCTCTTGAATCTTGAAACCTGGATAAAGTTTTTGTTATTATGTAAATATAAATAAGGAGACAGAACTAAAAATCAGTGGGCAATGCACACAATTACTAATTGTTACAACTAGCTCAGAACAATTACAGTTTCTAAATGCAATCATAACAACAGAGTAAGAAAAAGATGTCTGTTTTATTTTGAAAACAATGGTCAAAACAAATAACTTTAGTGAACTCAACAAACTCAACTTGAAATTGCACAAAAATACGGAAAGCTACGCCAAAACAGGTATTTACGTCCATAAGACATTTTGACACAAGGCAGTGCAGGGTACTGTCCTCTTGAGAAAGCTTCTCTGATCTTCCAGACGCAGCAGCTTTGATTCATGACCAGTGTTGTCACTAACGCGCTACAAATTAACGCGTTATTGTAATCTGATTACTTTCTTTCAGTAACGAGCAATCTAACGCGTTCATTTTTCCAAACCAGTAATCTGATTAAAGTTAGTTTCCTAAGTGGCTGTGCGTTACTATTTTGTTATTGCCTCATAATGTATGTAGAATGCAGAATTTTGTTGTCATTTTCGAAGAGAATGGGTCAGCGGAGCTGATACGTTTCACTTTATATATTGTGTGTGCTTCCACTGGCTCCGCTGCGCTGCGTCTCAGCTCCGGCAGTCCGGAGCCCTCCGGAGCTGATACGCAAGGCTTCTATTTTTGCCGGATGCCGGAGCACGACGCATCAATTCAGCACAGAAAATAACAAGCGGGACGGGAAGTCAGACACCGATACAACATTAAAACATCCGGTTTATTTTCAGAATAAAAGACTCCTTTTTAACGGTTCAGAAAAACGACTGTATGTGTGTTTGTTTATGTGTTTATAAGGTTAATATAGAGTTTAATACCATGTACATCGTATTATCTCGTGCTGTCACGAGTTAATCTTTAAAATACCGCGGGAATTCCTTTGTCTCTGCACCCCAGCTGACCGGCTGTGCTCTGCGTGCTGCGGACGGAGCACGCAGCCGGTGGGTATTGAAGGACGGGGGTGCACGGAGCCATCACGCACCGGAGCGGACACGCAATGCACACGGATCTGGTGGAAATTCGGCGTTATGTTGAGGCAGCGAAGGGAGGAAATCGGTAAAAAGTAACTAATAAGTTACTTTTAAAGTAACTTAGTTACTTTGATGATAAAGTAATCAGTAAAGTAACTGGATTACTTTTTTGAGGAGTAATCAGTAATCGGATTACTTTTTCAAGTAATCTGTGACAACACTGTTCATGACACAAAAATTGCCAGCAGGAACGAAGGCAACCATGGCTCC
Source organism: Tautogolabrus adspersus (assembly GCA_020745685.1). NCBI lineage: Eukaryota > Metazoa > Chordata > Actinopteri > Labriformes > Labridae > Tautogolabrus > Tautogolabrus adspersus. The sequence goes on along the minus strand of CM036550.1, from coordinate 8,916,668 downwards.
GAATCCATATGCAACACGGTGTAACTCCTGGTTTACTGTAGTGCAGTACCATTCAAAGCACTTTCGACTGTACAAGGAGTTCATAGAGATGGAAATAAACGTAAGATTAACTTTCTTAACCGATTATCTTAATTACTTTAAAATGCATTATTTACACATTCTATTTGACCACACACGCACGCACGCACACACACACACAGATTGATTTAATCAAATGTACTCCTGTGATTGCATTGACACAATTTTTGACTCACTTTCTTACACTTTCTATTCATAGACTCCATGAAATGCTACAATATCTGGATATTGCTCAAAGTCTGCAGGTCCAGATCAGCATGTTATGTTATGTTATGTTATATAAGTTTATTTGAATCAGGGACATTGTACAAAAAAAACCATTAGTCTCAGAAGAGAAGAGATGCTTCGTACCAGATTTAGCTAACTAGCTAATTTCCATCCGTTGTCCCTGGCATCATGGCAAACAAGTGTAAAGTGATCCTTCAACTACTGGACATCTTCCAGAGCAGACGCCCTAGGACCACCAAGATCTTTGACTACATCTGCAGATTAACTTTACTGCGAATAAAGAGCTACAGTCTGAAGCATATGCCCAGTATTTTGAGGGGCTTGACCTCTCTTTTGCCATCAAGACACACATCCTCAACACAGTGGAACAGGCATTCAACAATGCAGAGGAAAAACTTGGCAAGTACATGTCAGATGGACAACCTGCCATTAATTTCCTCCAAGAGTTCCGAGTGTTTGATTCTCGACACACTGCATTTATGAATTACAGTGTGTCCAGCTAGAAATACATCCCAGGCTTCAGTGCAGTTCCTAAAGATGAATTAGATGCCTACTACATCTGCCTGGGTCCAGCAGCCCTCAGAGCTTCAGCATGTGGATTGGTGGACTTGGTGGTTTTGGGATGGGCTGCAGGACAGACTTCCCGTGTTGAGTGTCTTGGCCAAACGATACAAAGATGTCATCATAAACTCAGCAGATGCTGAACGAAGCAACAGCATCTACAAGCTGGTGTTGTCCAGCCAAAGGAGCTCAATTACAAACAACAACCTCAAAGCCTTGGACTTCTTATACCAGAACCATTGACTTACCAGTGCTTTGTAGATACTCAACTTGGTTTGTATTGTTTTGTTTTTGGCATCTTTCAATAATCTTTCATAATGATGCTGAGTGTTAACTGTGAGGTTCTGTGCACTTTAACTGTTAAACCTGCTGAATTTTTTTTTTTTTTTATTCAGTAATGGTAATCGGAAGATGACAGAGTATTGTATTGTTATGGATGTCTATCAACCAGGGGTGAAAGTAGGCCAACACGGTCCGGTACTGCGTACCACTAAAAGATTTGGTGGCGGTACACAGTACCAGAAAGCAGAAAGCAGCTGCCTGCCAAAACCACATTCAAAACCAGTCACTGTCGCACTTCCAGCATGAAAAACCTCTGCTAATGTTGTGTCCTCTCTTAAACAACACTTTGTCTCCTTAATAATGTCTTCTAAGTTGTTCTGTATTTGCCTCTGAAGCGCGTCAGTTCTGTGTTTTGATCCGTGCTGGACGGAGCCCTGTTGCCTTTTATTACTTGTTCACGTGAGCGCAAGCTTTCTTCAGCCTGCTGCAGGCTGCAGCTGATAGATATCTATCTGGGCTTTTGGCAGGCAGACGTTTGTTGTAAAGTCTCTCAAGTAAATTGTATTGCAGAATAAGTTCTGATGTTTCATGATATTCTGTGTTATCCCAACAACACACACAGCAGCTCAGACTAGCTGAATGAAAGGTGATGATCAGGCACTGTCACTAATTTCAACACTACACAACTGTGCAAAGATTTAAACACAATTTATTCAAGAGATTTTGCTCATAAAAATCTGTTCTTTTAGTGTCAAATGTTCTGAAAAGTCAAAGACAGAAGAAAACTATTCAGATGTAGAATTAAGCTGCTTTAAATGAAAGAAACAAGTTAACAGGTTTCCTTCTACTCCATATTCAATATTGAAATTTTTTTTAAGGAGGACTGAAGCCAAGGAGAGTTTACCAATGCGAGGCGATGAAGGTTGCGGTAGTAGTACCGGCAAGAATTTACTACTTTCACCCCTGCTATCAACATAAAGTAAATGAAGCTTTTCAGTTTTTTATATAAATGTGGACACATTTTCTAGACCAAACAATTAATCAAAAAAACTGATTATTGATAACGAAAATAATAGTTTCCGCAATTTCATTACAAAAACAGGTCTCATTGCAAAATGCATTGCAATTTTTTCCAAAAAAGCTGCCGTAAAATCAGGCATTTTAGGCCGCAACAATCCCTCAAAAACTCTGCAAAATCCTGGAGGGACTGACACACACGTCTGGCTCATCCCCAGATATAGTGTAGTGTCAAATTAGGGGAGACCCATACTCAGGCTGGGCCAGAAGTAGCCTAAGCTGGGACTCCAATAAAAACACAACACTTTGTTTCTCTAAGTCTGAGTTGTCATTTAGGGAGGATCAGAGTCTTCAAAGTTTTCAGAGTGTTCCTCAAAGTCAGGACCAGAAGACAGCAAAATCTGTGATCAAATAGCTTTATTCATCTATACAGAGTCAAAAAGCTACGAGTTGCCCAGCTGGAGAACTAACAAAATCATAAAAAACATCCCTTTTTAAACCCCTTGGTTGAGGCCTGGAAAAAAACTTCTCTACGCCTTTTTTCTTTCATCTTAGTAGTTTGGCGTGATTTTTATTGGTGGTGGAAGGTGTCACTCTATTAGGCCTTCCTAGGGACTGTTGTTTTTGTCATAGTGACTGTCTATGATTTATGGCCTCATTATTTTTTCTTTGAACTCAATGTAGTCCGTCGTAGGATTCATGTGTTTTAAAAAACAAGGTCTTATCAGTCTCTCTGTCCAGGTGCACTGTCCTAATTGGGGTCCTACTGTAGGTACTTTCAAGTTGAGCTGTCGTCTTATGCACTTGTTGCTCATCCTTTCAGAGCTGGGACTCTACAGGCCGAGCTGCTGTCATCTTGGCCTGTAATTTTGCTCTCAGGGCTCTCAGCTTTTGACCTGCACATAGGTGCAGATTACATTTCTTAGCCTTTAATGGATTATGTTAACTATCTATAATGTGCTGTACTAGTGTTAATTTTGGCAGCTATTTTTATATTTAGTGTTAGTCTTAGTCCTGTTTCAAATGTCCTTGTTAGTTTTTATCATATTTAGTCTACCTCATCCTGTTTTTATTTAGTCAAGTTTTAGTCGACTAAAAGTCTGAGCATTTTAGTCTTATATTAGTCAAAGAAAACATAAACTATCTTAGTCTGATATTAGTCGACTAAAACTCTGAGCATTTTAGTCTAATATAAGTCAAAGAAAACAGTAATATTTAAGTCTAGTTTTAGTCAATCAAAACTGCTGATATATGCATACACACGCAAAATGTTCTGGGGTCTCATTTATAAAAGAGTGCGTAGAATCCATACTAAAAATGTACGTGCACCAAAAACCCAGAAATGGCGTGCGCACAAAATAATTCAGATTTATAAAACCGTTCGTACGCACACCTGCACGCAATGTTCCCTTTATAAATCACGATCCACCTGGAAATGTGCGCACGTAGATTAGACCCATGTTTCGCCCTTTACACGCCCACATTCAACCATAAACGGTCAATGCAAAGCAGCTTGTGAATGAAAATGCATACAAACGAGGGGGCAGATCAAAGGTTTCCAGCGCTGGATCGCGGCAAAAACCGGAAGTTTAGAGGAAGAAAATAAACTTTCTGACCCAGAAATGCAGGAGCTTGTGAATGAAGTGAAGGTTAGAAGGCACATAGCGGTAGTTTGCTGCAGCAGGAGGGTCACAATCTTAAGAAAAAAACAGAGAATGACACCACGTTGCTGCCGCATTCACGCTGTCCTCCTACGCCAAAACATTAACTTTTTGTCATTACGCACGAGTACATCTGCAATGTTTAGCCTTTATGTTTACAGGACCCACACTGATTCATATATTGTCAGAGCGCTCACGTCAGTCATCAGTCTCCCTCACTGTACGATATTATTAAACAAAAGTTTGAACAATGAACAACAACTTTTAATAGACTGCCACAGGAATGACGTAATTTTGTAGGCCAACCCGGAAGTAGCATCGCCATGGGTTCCTACGAGAATTCGCCTATGGGATTTTTGCATTGGATTTTGGATGATTGCAGAAAATAAGCTCTGTGGCTAACACACGTTTCTGATGCGTAGGCGTTTTGTTCAGCAGGATAATCTTTACAAATGAACACCACTTTTATGAAGTTTGAAGCGTAAATGCACCCGAGAGAAGTAAAAAGCTAACGTTATGCTACAAGCGAACTACACCACGGTCGGTTGACTATGACGTCACTACCGTTATACTTCACCGATCTAATCAGCGGTTTTGACAAGCTAGTGAAACCGTAGTTTAATAATTTGTTTAATAACCTAATATATGCAAGAGCACTGAAAAACAAGACTAGATGAAAACTGGTGGCACTACGGTTTTTGTGTTAGTTTAAATCTGATTTCTTCATCAGTGATTACATTAGTGTACAGTCCGGTCCTCTGAGGTCCGTCCGCGATAATTAAGGCGAGACAGCGCTGATGAAATATGTGTGGCGGACATTTATGAATGCATTTGTTTACGTTTTTATCTTGTCATATTGAAAGTAACAATTGATAATGGCGCTCGTATAGCCTAAGTAAAACAACGGCCGGTTTTAATGATTATGATGACGTGGATCTGTCAGTAAGTTTGATTAGTGAAATAAAATGTGGAAGAGACATCAATACACATTCTGCAGGCTTCAATTCACTACTTCGCCGTCTGTGTCGCCAATTTCCCATACCTCCAAAATGTACATACGCATGGGTCAGAGTTTGCTTACCAGTGCGCACATTTTACCGTCAGGTCTGTTTCTGGAAACTATTTTAGCCCAGTCAGTAATCTCATCCAATGTATTAACGACATCAAACATTGGATGTCCAAAAATGTCTTACAACTCAATGAGAATAAAACAGAGATTCTGTTAGTGGGCCCAAGGGCTTTCAGGCACCACATCCAACATCAATTAGCTCCCCTATCAGTTAAGCCATGTGAGCATGCAAAAAGCCTGGGTGTGATTCTGGATGCTGATTTCAGCTTCCAGAAACATATATCTTTTATCTGCAAAACTGCATTTTATCACCTTAGGAATATATTTAAAGTGAGATGCCTCCTGTCACAATCAGATTCAGAAAAGCTGGTTCACGCATTTATTTCTTGTAGATTAGATTATTGTAATACACTTTTTGCTGGGCTGACAAAGCAGGTTTTGAATAAGCTCCAGCTTGTTCAGAATGCTGCAGCCAGAATACTGACAAGAACCAAAAGGTTTGATCACATCGCTCCTGTTTTAATCTCCCTTCACTGGCTCCCTATTAAGCAAAGAATTGATTTTAAAATACTTTTAACTGTCTTCAAATCCTTGAATGGCTTAGCCCCTTCCTACATTACTGACATGCTCACTCAATACACACACCGGACAGATCCCTGAGATCTTCAAATAAAGGACTCCTCACTGTACCAAGAATTTACTCTAAATCAGCCTATGGTGCCTTCAGTCACTACAGCCCCATTCTCTGGAATTCCATACCACATGATCTTAGGTCTGCTACAACAGTTTGTTCTTTTAAAAGCAAGCTAAAAACATATCTTTTTGCACAAACTTTTAGTTAGGTTTTAATTATTTTAGAATGTTAAGTGTGTATATTTTATTTTTTAAACCTTTGTTTTATATGTAATACCTTCTCATCTCATATGCTCTTACATTATGTCATTGTTGTTGTATCTTTGTTATTTTTCTGTTTTAAAGCACATTGAGTCTACGCCTGTCGTATGAGCTATATAAATAAACTTGACTTGACTTGACTTAAAGCCTTCACCACATGCTTCATCACAGTGCAGTACTCAGTCAGGAAACCAATTTCAGCTGGACTCAACCTGTATAACTTAAATCAAATGTATACAACTTTTAGCAAATTTCCTGAAGGAATATGTGTGAAATGTGCAGCCTAGTATGGAAATGTGTTTCGACAATTTCATATAATTATGGAAAACACAGAAATATGCAAGGTAGCTTTGTCATTTGTTTATCATTTTTGTCATTATTAACATTTCATACTTTAGAAATGTGAATTAAAACTCACATTTTCACTTTGAATTCTTCACAGACATTCCGAATAGCGTCCCCCCCTTTCTCTTGTATGATCCGAATGATTCTCTCTATAGCCATGTATGTTGAGTTCCACCGAGTTTTATTGGGCCGGATGAGCTTGAGCTTGCATTTATCTTGAACAACTTTTGCTGCCATGTATGACCGACCTGACTTGTTCCACATTGCTTGGCATTTCCCAAAGGCTACGCGTGATAGCCATTTGTATGTGTCATTCTTCTCTTCTCATCTCGTGTGGCGATTAAGTTTAAAAATTTAATCTCTACACCAAAGGTGGCATGCACACCTTTGGTGTAGAGGAAGCTGGTACTCAAGACAGTTATCTTGCTTCAGGATGCTGAATGTGTCCAGGTAGTCAGCATTAGGCTCTTCAGAAGAGTCTGACTCTGACTCCTCAGACTGGCTTTGCCAGACGTCACTTTTTTTTTTGCTTGCTTGCGGTATCTGGTGGTTCTAGGGTTCGCTTCTGTGTTGCCACAAAGTCACTGAAGGCCTTCAGCTTTGATGGATGTTTCCTGTGAACAAAAGGTCAAATTATCAATGTTGTGTTCATTTAACAGACTTTATTGGAAATATTTACATTTATAGTTAAAAGGTTTTCTACACACATGGCATTTTGTCTTTTTACATTTCATGATGCACAATTCTTGCTCACAGAGACACACAAAGAAATATATGAACATTTCCTCTCTGACCTGTACTCGTACTGCTCTAAGACTAATCCGGCCTGAGCACGGTTACCTCTTGTACATAACGTCGTACAGTAATACAACACATGCAAGCTTTATGTTATTATGAAGCTTGCTCAGTTTACAAGACAGGCGGACTCGAAAAATAAATAAATATATAATAAAGGGACGTGCGGTCGAGTCTGCGTCCGCACATCGGAGAACAACACAGAGAACATGACAGCTACTTTACTTACTTTATGGCTTACTTTGAGTCATGTTAGTCAGATACAGACAGAACACTCCGGGATTTCTCCATGATGAAGACTGTCCATGTTGTGTACCTGTGCTTGTGCTCGTGCATGAACTGTACCTGCAGAAGCACACCTCTTCCTTACCTCTTCATACTAGACCAGGGGTGGCCAACCAGTCAGAGACTAAGAGCCACATTTTCGACTGTGTTACTTTTAAGAGCCACATCATACACACACTAACATCACCCTCTCTCTTCCCCTCTCTTTTGCTCTCTGCCTTTCTCTGTCCCTCCTGCACTCTCGTCCTCCTCCACATTCATCTCTATTCTCTCACACACAGATTTCAAATCTAAAAATTAACAATAGCCTTGACACTCACACACACACCCTCACACAGACAGACACACACACACCCTCACAAACACACACATACACAAACACCTATGGCGGGTGAATCCATTCTAAAATCATGCGCACCAGTCCCTCACACGTGTACCTGCCTGCCTAACTTGCACTAAACTTACCTAATTAAAGTAGTTAGGTGTAGTGGCACGTGTGGCGTGAGTGAAGCTACAGTGGTCAGGCGCGTATGGGGGGTGGATCCATTCTAAATTCATGCGCACCAGTCACTCAAACGCGTACCTGCCTGCCTAACTTGCACTAAACTTACCTAATTAAAGTAGTTAGGTGTAGTGGCACGTGTGGCGTGAGTGAAGCTACAGTGGTCAGGCGCGCTTCACTATCGAGCACCGTCTACATGTCACATGTAACACTTAGAAAAAATGGTTAGGCGCTTAGGCGTGTACACGCGTGCAGCTCAGTAAGCTGTGCAGTGCAGCGAGTATGTGCGAAGCAGTATGTCACGACGTGTGCTCCTACGCCTGACAGTTTTTCTAGCGAACCCCTCTCTCTCTATCTCTCTGCGCTCTTCAAAGGCTTATCCAGAGAAATAACAGGATAGTCACCGTTTCTTATTAAATATTCAAAGTAAATGTTTATATTGTGTTATATGTTTAAGAATATAGCTAAACTATAACTCGTTTTCTGTCAAATAGGATTCGGTAATGTGAATATGATCAGATTCCCTTCCGACTCCTCTCCGGCGATGCGTGAAACAAGGTCCGAATGACCGGGATATTCCTCCTCATGATTCCCCACGAGATCTTTTTCTCTTTCTTTCTGGTATAGCAGCGATCGAGGGACTTCTTGTTGGATTTCTTCGGTTACTTTTTTTGGGACGAACTGAGTTTATTTTGGAGGAGCGAACGGCCGCGTTGGATTATTTGTTTTTGATTAAAAAGAGACTAAAAGACCATTTAAACTGAACTTTCGTGGCTCATAATGTATATTTCGTTTGTTTGTGACTTTTAGTTTGTTTAGGATTTATAAAGGGGTAAATTAAAGGGATATTTTTCTTGTAGGCCTAATTAAAACACAACGCACCGTGATTAATTACTTACCCAGATAGCAAACAATCATTGAAACAATGCGTTTTAAATTACCCCTTTATAAATCCTATAGTGTCAGACGTTGGTCAGATCGCAGAGGTCTTTGCAGGCGCAGGGTACGCGTTTGAGTGACTGGTGCTCATGAATTTAGAATGGATCCACCCCCCATAAACACCCACAGACAGACAGACAGACAGACGCACGCACGCACAACCACACACACACACACACACACACACACCCTCACACAGACAGACACATTTACTGTGAATGTCACACACCAATATGATATTGACCAAAAATGGACTTAAAACTAACTAAGACCACAGGCCAGTCATTGTCAACAATGAATATTGTGTGCACTGTCTCACACACACAAACTCTCAGTTCAATCAAGTCCACAAACAAAAATATAACAATTTACAATAGCATCCACTCCACAGAACAAAATGCGTGAAAATCATCGGGATTCCGTATATTGTGTTTTATTCTGAAGTTGACTGGATGTTTTGTGTGTTTCCTTGTCTGACTTCCTGTCCGGGTTGTCATATTCTGTCCAATTTGACGCGTGCCTGCAGCGTGCTCCGTCCAATGTGGATGTTGAAATCACCCAGAAGGAGAACGGATGGTGATATGGCACATATTTGGGTTAAAAATACGGATAGGTCAGAGAGGAATGAGGGGTTTGGCTTAGGGGCTTTTGTTTGGCTTTTCTCACGCATCCATACACACATTACACCACTGATCTTACAGATTGCTGCACATTATTCTGATGTTGTTTGGAACGAGCAGTGTTAAAAATAAAGCACTTAAAAAGGTGAAGTTGTTAGCTCATTCTACTTGTTACAAACAGGAGCCAGTCCATAACAAATAGGGGCTTGTCCGGTCTTGAACAGGTTTGCTCAATCTTCTGCTTTTAGTAAGTAACCAAAACTCTTTAATGTGTTCCTGGACTGGTTAAGATTAATTGTTTGGATAGAACCCATCCAGTTTAAATGTGTGTTCTACTCTGGAGTTTTCATAGTGTGGTGAAAAAAAAATAAAAAGTTGACAAAACTTGTTCCTGGTGTGAGACATAGTGGGTACCTTTCCTGTTAGGAATAGCAACATTGTCTCCTTTGGGGGTCATGTTGGTTTGTTATTTTTTCTTTGTTATTTTTGTGCATAAACATGGCCAAGGTACACTCCAGGACTGTCTAGGTGGGAAGCAGCATAGCTGTGGCTCAACCGGATTACTGGGCTTGTGTTTAAAGATCCTGTCATGAAATGCATGAAGACTAGGGTTGAGTGAGAAATGGTAGATTTGGCGTAGGCAGTTAGCTAGGGGAGAGGTACTCCTAAACGGGTTGGAAAAACTACAACCTTTATATGTCTGCACACTTGGTTCAAATGGTATCGCCTGAATTGGTAATGTTGGAGAGTCCCCTTTTGTCTTAGGTTTACTGAGCTTTTGTGGAGTCTAAAAAAAAAACAAGTGAGAAAATGGCTAATGTGGAAGATTTTGTACTTACCCCAAATGTTAAAATTTTGGATAAATGTACTAAAGATCAGTTCTTGAAAATTGCAGAGCATTATGAAATTGAGCTGCCTAAGCAGGGTTGTAAGGAGGTTATGCAGACCATGTTAAAGGCCCAGTTAGTGCAGCTGACAGCCTCAGCAGTCCATGGGTTTTCAAAAGATGTACTGGCATCTGAGGAAACTGCTGCCAGTCCGTTAGTGCAAGGGAGGTCAAGCTTGCCTTTGTCTAACTTAAGTGATTTGTCGTTTGAACAGAGAAAAGAGATCCTGATGTTGAAGTTTCAGCAGGAAGAAAGAGCACGTGAGCATAAGAGCATGAGGAGCGAGTTCGTGTACGGGAACAGGAACTTGAAATAGAACGTTTAAAGGTCACGGCCAGGCTGAGAGAGGTTGAGTTACAGCATGAGCGCTACAGGTTAGATTTGATAAATGAGGGTAAGTTATCCTCTTTCTCGTCTAGGACTTCCCCCGCTACGTTTGAAGTTGTTTATAACCTATGGTTAGTGCAAAAATTCAATGACAAAGATATTTACACTTTTTTTGGACTTTTTGATAGGTTTAGTCAAACCAGACAGTCTGACTCTGACAAGACACTTAGTGGGGTTGTTTAAGGCTCAGTCATTTCAAATTGGTGTTAAAGTTTGGTTTTCACTTCCAAGTTGAAGTTTAGGGTCTATAGAACAATTTGAGTCTGAGTGTCAAACACACAGATAAAAAATGGCCTCTAGGGGGCGCCGTAAAATATGTAAACTGCTACAACTTTTGATTAGATTATCCAATTTTAACATATGAGGTATGTATGGATTCAGAATTAAAAGGAGAAATAGGTATGCCAAGCATTTGGTGACCAGATAAAAATAAATACACTTTTAGCCCAATATATTAAATGGACACAAGCGAAATTGTGCTTTTTTTGAAGATAAAGTCTGGAAATGTCCTCAAAGTCGCTATGAAAAATGATTTTTAAAGTTATTGTAAATAAAGGCTGTGTAATGACTCAACTGGATTTAAGATTTAAGATCACATGACACACCACTGAAAGCTCCGATCAAGCGAAACAACTTGATGTTGTTCCATGAGAAGAAAACACGCAAGAAGACAGCAGCTAAACTGAGAATGCAGCACTTCAAACATCATGCAGAGCTTTATGGGAAAGCTTTCATTGTGCTGGAAAGCCGGAGCGGGAATTTGGAAGAGTTTTTTCGCCACAAGTCTTCTCCATACCCACCTGCATTATCATGTGAAGGATCCCTCAACTCTGTACCAAGTCAGATTTGTTGTTTTACATCCTGGGAAATCCTATGAGTGGAGGAATATCTGACAATGAGGAGATAGTTGCACCAGATCTTTATGATTTCATTGTTATTGATGGTGGAGCACTTATCCATTCACTGCCTGGCACGACTGTCCAAGGGAAGACCTTTGAGTCCTACTTCGACAAGGTCTTCTGCCCAAGAGTTCAACGTGACTTGAAAAGATCAACACGAGTGGACATCGTCTGGGACCAGTATCGTGCTTTGACAATCAAAGGAGGAACAAGAGAAAAAAGAGGATCAGGCACCCGACAACGCATCTCTGGCACTGCCAAAGTCCCAAGAGATTGGCAGGCATTTCTGGCAAATGAGGAAAATAAGACAGAACTGTTTTCATTCCTGTCAACTGCGCTTTTAACAAATGGACAGTTCCCAGATGACAAAGATGTCTTCATAACAGCAGATGATTGCGTCCACCATGTTGGAAACAGTCCTCCAATGGATCACTGCAACCACGAGGAAGCTGACACTCGTGTCCTAGTGCATCTTCTCCATGCCCTCCAATCAGCATCAGTTGGGATGGTCTATACTGGAGACACAGATGTTGTCGTAATCCTGCTGAGTAATTTCCATCATATCAAGGCTTTGAATGCAACTGCAGAAATCTGGATCTGCTTTAAAACTGGAAAGACATCAAGAATGATCTCCCTGAACACTCTCGCCACAAAACTGGGCACAGAAACATGTAAAGCCATGGCTCTCTTCCACGCATTCACTGGATCAGACAGCACATCTTCTTTCTTTCAAGTTCAGAGGTAAGCGATCCTGCTGCAAATTGATGCACGAAGTTCCACACTTGACAGAGGACTTCGCAACTATCGTTGAGACTCCATTCCTCTCCAAGGCTGAAAGAAGTTGCAATAAACTTTGTCTGTAGGCTGTACTCCAGTGAATCAAATGAGGAAAATGTTGTTGATCTTCTTCGAATGAGGCTATTCTCACAGAAGACGAGGGATGTTGAAAGAATCCCCCCAACAATGGATGCTTTGGATCTACATCTCAAAAGGAGTGTCTTCCAAGCAAGCATCTGGACGACAGCCTACATGTAAGTGTGCACCTGTATGGATTTGAGTATTGTACTATATAATCACAAAAAAAATCATGCATTTATTTATTCATTCATTTAGGTCAATAATGCCTGTCAACAACCCCACTGACCATGGGTGGAAAGAAGAGGACAGCAAACTTCTTCCCATTTGGACTACGCTACCACTTGCCAAAGACGTATTCCAACTTGATGTGAAGTGCGGTTGTACAAGTACTTGTACAAGTCGACCTGCCAGTTCTCGGTGCAAGTGCATGAAGGCGAAGTTAAAGTGCACACGTCTGTGCAAGTGCACATGTCAGAACTTCTAAGACTGACTGAATAAATCAAAGAAGTAAACCATAGTTATCATTGTAGAATGAAGTTCTCAGAATAAATGTTAGCCCTATGGTCCTCTGTTCATTTTTTGAATGCCAGAAAAACTATTGTTTCTCTTCTATTGTTATTGATTTACTTTCTTCCAGATATAAAGTTCTTTAGTGAAAATTTCTTGTGAATAAAATGATGGCTTGATTGATTGATTGATTTATTGAAAAAAGTTGGGACTCCTGATCCTAAATCCATACATACAAAGATTCATACATCCATTTAATATTTTGGGCTAAAAGTGTATTTATTTTTATCTGGTCACCAAATGCTTAGCATACCAGTTTCTCCTTTTAATTCTGAATCCATACATACCTCATATGTTAAATTTGGTTAATCTAATCAAAAGTTGTAGCAGTTTACACATTTTGTGGCGCCCCCTAGAGGCCATTTTTTATCTGTGTGTTTGACACTCAGACTCAAATTGTTCTATAGACCCTAAACTTCAACTTAGAAGTGAAAACCAAACTTTAACACCAATTTGAAATGACTGAGAAAAATTACACATGCATCCGACCCCACTAACTACTTCTGCAGTGTGCTCACTGGTAAGGCTCAACAAGCTTTGTCTAGTTTAAGCATAGCAGACAGCTAGAACTATCACAAGGTAAAGTCAGCGGTGCATAAAGCTTATGAGTTAGTTCCAGAGGCGTACAGACAGAAATTCAGGCAATTAAGGAAATCTGAAGGGCAGTCATATGTAGAGTTGGTACGTGAACTAACCCTTAATTTCAATCGTTGGATAAATGCCTCTGAGATAGAGAGCTTAGATGATTTAAAAGAGTTGCTCCTTCTAGAACAGTTAAAAAATATTCTCCCTGACCGTATTACTACTTACCTGAATGAGCATCAGGTTAAAAAAGTTACAGATGCAGCAGTATTGGCAGATGAATACACCTTAACCCATAAGATAGGCAGGGGGAATGACAAACAGGCGAAGAGACCCTACATCTAGCATGTGCCAGGCTAGCATGGGTCTGGATGATAGTCCTGTTTTAAGTTCACAACCTAGCAGGAAAGGAAAAGGTGATAACATATGTAACTTTTGTTCAGGGAACGGCCACTGGAAGAACGAATGCCCAGTGCTAAGAGATACACACCGGGTTCCTCCATATAGCCGAGGGCCTAAGCCAGCAGCTCTTGCTGTTTCTGCACAAAAAGTAGCCTGAGATGAGGTAATAACTGCGGTGATAAGCCATACTAATCCAAAGCCATATTCTAATGCTGTATCCGATGTTTGTTTCACACAGCCTCAGGTGAAGGATATGCAGCCACAGCCACCTAAAACAAAGTAGGAATGGGATCCAGGTTATGCACCATACATTCATGATGGTTATGTGTCTTTGGTGGGAAGCGACAAAAAGGTACCTGTAAAGATATTGAGAGACACAGGGGCTTTAGAGTCGTACATCACAGAATCATCTCTTCCATTTTCTTCAGACACTGACACCGGTAGCTGTGTTTTGTTTAGGGGAATGGGGATGCAAGTATCGTTTGCACCTTTGCATCGGTTAGTGTTGCATTCTGATTTGGTACAGAGGGAGGTGGCCATGGGAGTCCGACCTTCATTACCTGTCCCAGGGATAGCAGTCATCTTGGGGAACGATCTGGCAGGAAACAAAGTATGGCCTGTAGTTCCTCCTTTGCCGGATGTGTCCTCCAAGCCAGTGGTGAGAGAACTTACTAACAGTGAGCATCATCTTACCAAAGTTTTTCCAGCTTTTGCTGTAACAGGAGCCCAAACCTGTAAAGAACAGGGAGCTAAAGTCGATGTAGAGAAAGTTGTGTCTTTGCCTGTTTTTCCACTGTCTGTCCCTCGTAGTGAGTTGGCGAAACTACCACAAGAGGATCCATCGCTGCAGGAGCTTCTGCCTCAGATTCGTCCTGTTAACCAAAGGACAAGTGGCGCTCAGGGGTATTTCTTACAAGATGATAATAATAATAATAATAATAATAATAACTTTCTTTATATAGCACCTTTAAAAACAAATGTTTACAAAGTGCTTTGACAGACAAAGCAAATACGTCAGCAGTGCACACAAGAGAACAGACATCAACAGACGGGCCAAACAGAGAGTGCAAATATCAACTTCAACTTCAACTTTAACTTTATTTGTTTTGGGGCAAGTCAGTACAAGGACAGCAGCCAGTACAGGACAGCAATCAAGACAGTAGAAAGACAAAGGACAAAAGTACATAGCCAACACGGCGAAAATGCAAAATGCAAGAGGCACCGAATACAGTATTCCCCGAGGAACAACCAATCAAGATCCTTGACTGAGGCTCACAGCAGCTCACATCAAAATAAAAGTAAAGTGCAGAATCCACGCAAAATACAAGCAGCACACTGTTAAGTGTACATCAATGGAATAATATTCAAAAGTGCACCTTAAAACACAATCAAATACATACAAAACCACATTAAGATCAGCCTACATAAGAAAGTAACTGCAGACAATGTTCCCAGCAGATACTGACCAAAGAGACACAGCAGAGGTTAGACACACACTGAAACACAGCAACAGCATAAGCATCAGCATCACTGAGCAGTATAACAAACACAACTATCTATCCCCCCGAACAGAATTAAGGAGGGAAATGGCACTTGGGACAAAAGAGTGCTTGTATCTGTTTGATTTAACAGAGGGAAATCTAAAATGAGAACGAGATGGGAGCAACTGAAACTCGGAGTGAAGGGGGTGAGCACTGACTGACAGAATGGTTTTTGCCTTTTTCTGAACATGTTTGTTGTAGAGGTCAGTGAGGCTGCTTTGTTCGGCACCTATGATTTTTCCACTGACCTTCACAATTTTAGAAAGTGCTGTTTTGGCCTTAACACTGAGGTTTCCATACCAGCAGATCACACAAAATGTTAAAACTGATTCGATATAGGATCTGTAAAACATAGTCATAAGAGATCTGTCCACATTAAATTTGGCCATTTTATGGAGGCAGAAGAGACGTTGCTGGCTTTTCTTGCAAATCACTTCAGTGTTGGGATTAAAGCACAGCTTATCATCAATCAGACTTCCCAAATACTTATATGATTGACCACTTCCACCACCACTTAATGGTAGTGATTTGAGGAACAGGGGGCTTGCACCTGAAGTCTATGATCATGTTTTTAGTCTTAGACACATTCAATTTCAGGTGGGCTCTGTCGCACCATGCTGTAAAATCATCTAAAACAGGACCATGGACATTCTCATTAGCATGAAGGAGGCTGACGATAGCAGGGTCAACAGCAAATTTTAAGATATATCTGTTGTCATGCCGGCTGTGGCAATCATCGGTGTACGGAAGGTAGAGCAGGGGAGACAGGACACACCCCTGAGGTGAACCTGTAGAAGATGACATTTCCTCTGACAACAAACCATTCACCCTGACTCTCTAAGTTCTGCTGGTTAAAAAATCAAGGATCCAGCCCACTAGGTTAAAATTTCTCAAAAGCTTGTCAACTAAAATGTGAGGTTGAATTGTGTTAAAAGCGGACGAAAAATCAACAAATAAAATCCTTGCATGTGTTTTAGAACCTTCGAGATGTCTGAATATCAGGTTCAACAGAGTGGCAGTGGCATCCTCTACACCTCGCTTAGCTCTGTAAGCAAACTGCAGCGGATCAAGAAGACTCTCTGTTTTCATGAGGAGCTCTTTTTTCATGAACTTTTCAAAACACTTCATCACTAAGGAGGTCAGAGCAACTGGTCTGAAATCATTTAGAACCTTGGGGTGATTATGTTTGGCAACAGGGATAACTATAGACTGTTTCCAAAGCTTCGGCACTCTCTGTTGACAGAGGGAGAGCTGAAAGATGTAATAAAATATAGGACCAAGTTGCTCAGTACAAGAGATAAGCAGGCGACTGCCTATATTGTCAGGCCCAGGACTCTTTCTTGTTTTAGAGTGCTTAAACACATCAATCACAGCAGACACATCAAAGGGGGTGGGGCCACTGACACATAAAGAGGCTTTCTGCTCTTCAATGACATCTTTGAAATTTGGTGAGTCAAACCTCAGATAAAACGTATTTAGCTCTTGTGCAAGCTGTCTGTCACAACTAAACCCTTCCAGTACCACCTTGGGGCTCTTTTTTCCCTGAAGGCCAACAATAGTTTTCATACCATCCCAAGCAGAACCTTAATTGTTGTCCCCGAGGTCTCTCTCTAATTTTTCTTTAGAAGTCCGCTTTGCTCTAGCTATTTCTGATTTCACTTCCTTTTTCAGCTTTTCCACTTCTAAATGGTTGCCCTCCTTAAATGCATGCCTTTTCCTGTTCAACAACACCTTAAGTGACCTTGTCACCAATGGTTTGCTATTTGGATACAACTTCACAGTCTTTTCAGGTATTACATTATCCACACAATAAGAAACATAACAGCTGACAACATCAGTAAGTTCATCAATGTTGGAACACGAATCCTTAAACACCTCCCAGTCCGTGCACTCATAACAACCCTGAAGGGACAGGATGGAGTCATCAGTCCAGTCCTTAACCCGTTTGATGTCGGGTTTTTCCCTTTGCAGAGCAGTGCGGTAGGATGGGATGAGCTGGACGCAGTTGTGGTCCGCCCCTCCAAGTGGAGGAAGGGGGAGAGCTTTATAGGCTCCTTTAATAGAGCCATAACACAAGTCCAGCGTCTTATCAAGCCTAGTCGGGCATGTGACATATTGATGGAAGTCTCTCAAGGACTTTTTAAGAGAACAGTGATTAAAATCGCCAAGAATTAGGACTGGAGCGTCGGGCGATATGGTCTGCAGTCTTTGAGTCACCTGCAGAATAGACTCTGAGGCTTTTTCAACATTCGCCCTCGGGTGGATGTATACGACTGACAAATATTTGGGGAAACTCACGGGACAGATAAGGGGGTGCAAAGAGACGGATATCAGCTCAACGTCTTTAGTGCACAGTTTTTCTCTGACAAGAACATTCTTGCAACATCGTTGATTGACATATAAACAAACTCCTCTGCCGCTTGACATGCCAGTCACACTGCCATCTTGGTCGAGACACACGGGTGCACCAAAACCATCAATAGCCACCTCGGTGTTCAAATCTCTCTCTGACAGCCATGACTCTGTAATCGCCAATAAGCAAGCATCTCTGAATTCATGCTGAAATCGTACATTGGCTTGCAGCTCATCAGTTTTATTACTGAGAGATTGGGCGTTTGACAGAATGATAGTAGGTAGGGGGATGCGAGAGAGAGGTTGTTTCCTCAGTCTTTGGCGCACACCGGCGCGCTTACCTCGTTTCCTGGTTTTAAGTAAACTGCCGGTAAATTCTCTGTCCCTCTTTGCTTGTTCAGCAAAATAGTTGATGTCCGGGAGAATTAAATCCGGGGGAGGCTGGGTGTCCTGGAGGTAGTTCCACTGTAGGAGAAAGTCTCTGCTGTTATGTATATGCTTCGGTTTTGGTAACTTGGTCAGAGTTTCTGCAAAGTGAAACGCCGTCCACAAGTAGGAATAAAGTTATCCACTCCATAATCTAAAAATCTACAAAAACAAAGTCAGGACAAGTAAGGTCCTCACCTTAGTAATTTAATTTCTCGGCTGCTGTATCCAGTGCAAAAAAGTACACACACAAAAACAAACAATCAACACAGAAGTCAAACGTGACTTGTCGCCAGTCGCAGCACGATCATGCGCCTAAGCATCTTTGTTAAAGACACATTAATGCAAATAACAGGAATAAGAGATGCAATAGACAGAAATCAAGAGACAGTGAATGCTATTAAATAATACACTGAAAGAAAATTAGTTTAAAATCAACCAGGAGATAACAAAATTAAATAAAAATTGAAGGAGAGTAAGACGACATCATATCACAGGCGTGAAGATAATAAGAGGGAATAGTTAGAGATGGTTAAATGAATATAAAGCAACAGAAACATTTCTGGTTTAAAAAATACGTATATTTTTTTTTTATACCTGAAGTACTTCCCTTTTTTGATATACAAGATTCAAAAGCATATGCTGTGATTGTTTATGAATTTGCTGTAAATGTTTAGATAACAGCAAATTATTTTAAGTGAGGCTGAGCGGCGAACCCATCTTGCTTTTCTTGGATCAGTCTGGGATTTTTTTTAGTACAATCCTCTGGCAATCAGCCTCCCTCCCCCAACTGCTTAATGTTCCAGCCTTGAGGGTGTGTCCGGATGGTCTAGGAGATTTGTGTGTGTGTGCACTTTTGTGTGTTGAATGCAAGGGCAGTCCCTGTCCCTTTTCAGACTGCTAGTATTTCAGTGTTATGCTGACCTTTTCTCTCAGGTTGACAATGTTTTTCATTTTGCCTCTTTTAGATCTCCTGGGGGTTGTGGTTGGTCATCTTGAATTTGGGTAGTGGAATATTTATGTGCCTTATCTTTTGTAAAGCAAGGTTGAATGCTCGTACCTTCCTCTTTATTCACACCATGACACGATGAACACGATACTTATAATTAAAATACATACCTTGCATTCTCCATACACTGCATGCCAATTTTAATATTTATATTGTTCAAAGAAGAGATATAATCCAAGAGGAGAGTTAACATTGTAGGTCTCTAAAAGCAGCTACTGTAATACATGGCCACGTTGAATACTGCATTTGTTACACCCCTGTAAGGGTAGAAATAAAGAAGAAACAAACAAACACAGTGTTGCTGGCTTTCATTCACGGTGTAATGAATTATAGGATGAACACACATTACATTTTTCATTTCACAAAATATACAATTAGAAAAACATACATGCACTGTTTAAATCCTTTACATCTGTGATATAACAGGCTAGCATCTCTCAATACTGTATAATCTATTGCTTGTTTTATGTTAACACATTTTACTCTTGCTTAGTTGCTTTAGCAGTTATACATATACACACTTGCAGAGTAATATTACTTTAAACCATGTAACTGTAATGGTTGAACTGACCGATACAACTTAAATAACACACACTCAGTAGACACACTACAAGTGTCTCTATCGCGCTCTGTCTGTGTGATTCAAGCTAGCACGCACGACGCACGCTCATCACGGCAAACACATTTATACATTAAACCGCTTAATAAACATATTTAAATAACTTTTTACACAAAAGCTTAACACCAACTTGTTCCCGGAAACTTACAACACATCTGTACATAGTTTTATTTACTTCTCACCTGTATTCTTACCTGTAAGGGGAGAAAGAAAGAAGAAAGAAACAAACACGGTGTTGCTGGCTGTCATTCAACGGTGTAATGAATGAGGCTCAGACAACACGCTCCCCCTGGTGGCGTAAAACCGAAAGTGTAAAATAATAACAAAAGCTAAAGACCAAACCAATCAATTACAGATATGTTTAAAGGTCCCATATTATGCTTTTTCTGGTTTTATATGCTCTTTAGTGTGTTTTCCAGGTGTCTTGTGCATGTTTAGGCACATCTATGTTCAAAAATTCACGGAAACGCGGCTTCTCCTACCTCCTCCTGTTAGCAGTAGCAGTAGCAGCATGTAACGCTCGGTTCTAGCCCCCCTCGTTGAAAATTGGCAGTGTGATATCACACTGCGATGATGTCACTGATTCAAGCCCATTGGCTCGTTGTGGCAAGCACAAGCTAATGCTGCACATTAGCTACATTCCCAATATGGTAAAAGGGGCGTAACATTTCCGAGAATTGTCCGAACGACTGACCAATTACAACAGAGCAGATCGGCCAACCAATCATCAGATCAGACTTGGCACACGTGGGGACCCTGCTCGGAGGGATTCAGAGCGTTGCAAACACAGGCAGATGAGATGGGCTGCATCGATCAGCAGTACATGAAAACAGAAGCTTTTTTCGAACATTAGCGATTGTGAACGTACTTTAGTGATTGTGAACGTACTTTAGTAGGCACATATATTAGATATATGAACCCCAAAAAGGGCATAATATGGGATCTTTAAACTAAACCTTAGATAAATGAATTAACATTCACTTCTAACACTAGCTTTTTACGTTTTTGAAGGATATTTATCAAAACATTTTAGAAAGACACTTTAGTTTTAACATGTATTATCGTAGTCATTTTAACTTAGTGCACAATCTTGTATCCATTACATATTCTAAGTCGTGAGTTACGTCATTCTAAGGTCAGCACAGACGGCTTGCAATAAAACTTTGTTCACACAGACTCTGGAAGTCAATCTCTTATTTATCTCTTAAATATCAATATGCAGATTAAGTCATTTTATTTGACATTGGTACAAACAAAAACAGCTTGAAAAAAACATACATAAGACCCAGAAAGCTGTAGGCTGTAGAGAAATTAACAAACACTTAATTTGTCAGTGATGAGGCAGAAAATCTTGCACTATACCTTTCCCCTTGTCCTACTTTAATATCAGGGGCATTATTTGTTCAAAGGAGAGTTATTAAAGCTAGGAAGAAAGATTTTAAGGAGGCTTAAGAGTTTACCTTCGCAATGGAAGAAGTTCTAACCAATGTTTCTTTGGGCATATTTTTGGGACCAATATGTAACTCTGACCCCTAGCGTTTGAAATTGGTACTGCAGTCCAAATTCAAAACATTGATGGTGCAGTCTCCCCACCTTTCTGTGTTCCAACCTCTCTCCTTTTTCAATAGCATCTCCAATATTTAGGCTAGTTTTACTACGTTTCTGGTTGTTGAGCTTATTTGAAAATGCCATGGCTTTTTAGGTCAGGTAGAATCAGTCATATCTGAAACAGTTCACTTGCCAGCTTCCATCACTGCAACACCAACAACAGAAAATTATGGTGTGGATCAATTTTGCAATGTCAAGTTGGGTGAGCGTTGTTTTAATCTTGGAGATGGTGCATAGATTGAAGAAGCATGATTGTGCAACTGCTTTTATGTGGGGTTCAAAAATCAAGACACAATTTAAGGGAGTGCATTCAGCCTTTTTCACCCGCCTGATATTGGCTCTCTGTTACATACAAATAAGCAGATAATTCTCTAATTGGCAGTTGGACACCAGACAGTCATTGGGAGAGGCAGACAGGAACCAGGAATACTGAGGCAGAACATGTGGTCAGGGATAGAAGGCTGGGGCAATTACCAGGATTACTACAAGGCAGGCAGGGTGTGCAAAAAGGAATCACTCAAAGATTTTAGCCACAAAGTCTCGCAAGAAATGACTAGGAACAATCTGGCAATGAGTGAGATAGGAAAGCAGCTGCGTGCATATCTTAGCTGAGTTGAGTGAAGAGGTAGGAGTGGTCAGCAGGCAGTATATATCATATATTCTGTTCATGTGTGCATGAATTGTATTTGTTTTACAGCCAATGCATATCCCTTTGCATGATAGCATGGTGCTATTAAAGTCACAATCAGGGGCCACTGACCTGCCTTACAGTATATTAGGAAATAAGATGGACTGTGGTGAGCCCTATGTAAATTATCCATCAGTATTAACTAGTCCCATTCATATACATTCTAATGCCTCTGGCATAGCAGCAGGAGCAATTTTGGGTTCAATGTGAAGACACTTCGACATGTGGCTGCAGAAGCTGGGGATTGGACCCCTCGTTATTCCATTTAAATTCTTTTTTTTTATTAGACACAGAAAGTGTCAAAAAGGTTCCAAATTGTTATTGTTTAGGTCATAACATAAAACACTTAGCCATGTGTCACAAGGTGTACCATGTCTTACCAAAATAGCAATTTTGACATGTTTAAAAGGTCACTTTCATCAGCCACAATCTGAATGGCGTGAAATTAAATTTGGCAAGCCACCATGACCAAGACCTTTGGGTTTTATACATGCTTTTGATAACTTTTTACATTGATCAAGTTTTTAAAGGATCAGATTAAT
Organism: Tautogolabrus adspersus; assembly: GCA_020745685.1. NCBI lineage: Eukaryota > Metazoa > Chordata > Actinopteri > Labriformes > Labridae > Tautogolabrus > Tautogolabrus adspersus. The sequence goes on along the minus strand of CM036550.1, from coordinate 8,894,025 downwards.
GCCCAAGGACGAGTTAGTTAAAGACGCTTTTGAGCTGTTACTTAAATTGGGTTTACAATATGTCACTGAGAGACATTTTTGTAGGTTTAGGCAAAAAACATATGCCTACAAAATTTCTAAATCATAATTAGAAATTTTCTAGGTCGTGCAAATGGTAAATAGATTGACTTGAGCTTTTAAAGTGCTTTGTAGTCTTCTGACTACTCAAAGTGCTGTTACACCGCTTGTTGTACAGTGTCCTTGTCTTCCCTGAATGGCGCTTATAAATAACATTTATTATTATTATTATTACAATTTTTCCACCTCTTCTTAAGAGTTTCTTTATCGTTGCTTATCATTTTAATATAGTTTAGACTGGTTTGTCTCTTTTTGTCTGTTTAAGAAAGAACCTCTTTAGATTTTGCTCGTGGGGACTTCATTTTTTGATTGGTTTTAACATTTATTTTGCCTATAGTGTATTCTCTCCTTTTTTTCTATATTAGTTTCTTCACTCCTTCTTTGGAAAGCTCATAAGGAATCTTGACTTTAAGTACATGGTCATACTGCCCCCATATTTACCATTAAAAAGAGAAGTAAGCCCAGTGAAAGTGATGTATCAGTCATGTGAATGTGAATGTGTCTCCCCAAGTATGTGAATTTTCCAGGCTTTGCATGGCCACTGGCAACGCAGCTTCAACATTAGTAGGTCAGTGTGTCATTATCAGCACTTCTCCCTCTCTTCTCTCTGCCTCTATCTCTCCTCTCAACATCCCCCTTCTGCACTACATACCTTGTGTACCATACTTGTTTTGTTTTTTTGGGTTCATCATGTATAAATATTATTTGTATTTTTAAATCTATTTATTTCTTATTTTATATGGTTTATATTACTTTGTTTATTTGTTTTTATTTATTGAAATGTGATCAACTTTCCACCTTGAGACCATTATCATATCTTGATATTTAATAAGATCTTTGTGGTGCTTTCTGTGTACGTCTGTCTATTTATAGCTATCCTTTTATGATCAACACTATTTAACCAACAAAAAAGGGGGGAGTAGGTTACTGTATGACTATAAAATCTCAATACAGTGTGAGTTAAGTTTAAGGTTTATGGCTCTAACAATAAATTGCCAGGGATATTGTTAAATCACTTAATTGTTGTTATATTGCTCCTATTTTGGTATGCCCTGCAAAAAATTACAACATTGTTATGTATCATATTAGCTCTGCATCATAAGGTCAACGTTGTTATAGAGGTAGTTTGATGGAGTACTTTAAACATTTTGCACATGTATTATTAAAAATCCCAGTTATAAATTGAATCAGTTTGGTGAAAGTAAGATGGCCATAATGCATACAGAATTGTGGTCAAATCCCTAAGTATTACAACCTTTGGTTATCCACAAGATACAATCAAACACAAATGATCAAAATCAAAGAATCAGAGGTAAAATACATTCAATTTCTTTTTAATGAGGCAAGTTCCAAAACAGAAGGATCACACGTCAACATTTTTCAATAAGATTGCATTAGCATATTGTTCGAACCTCCATACACATTCAAAAAATAGTAATGTAAAACACTTTTTGTAACAATAAAATGAACTTAATTAGTCAAAAGGATTGCAGCTTACACATAAAATAAACCGAGCTTTCCATGTTGAAACTAAGACGTTTTGTCTAAGTCTTACACTTATTTCATTTACACTTATATTATTAAGGGACGGCTGTGGCTCAGTTGGTAGAGTCGTCTCTCAACTGGAAGGTCGAGGGTTCGATCCCCAGCTCCTGCAGCCACATGTCTGATGTGTCCTTGGGCAAGAAACTTAACCCTAAGTTGCTCCAGCTACTTCGTCAGTGGCGTATCAATGTGTATGTATGGGAATATTTACTTCTGATGGCCACTTTACATATAGCAACCACTACCATCAGTGTGTGAATGGGTAGGTGTGACCTGCGGTGTAAAAGCGCTGTGAGTAGTCAGAAGACTAGAAATGCGCTATACAAGCTCAAGTCCAATTACTGTTTACCATTTCATTTGTCCTTTCCACAAAGCTACCTGCACACCATGGATTGAGGGTAACTCAAAGATGAACCGTCTCTAAGACTCAACACTACTATAGAAACAATGCAAAATCCCAGTTTTCTATGATTCACATTCCCCTACTTTCCTCTGGCATTCCCTCTGCCTATCTCAGGACTGATAGAGGAATCAGAAGGAGAGAAGAGGAGGTAGAAGACAGAAACGGGAGGAGGTGTATTGCAGTCTTTCTAGTTCAGTTCTCCAGAATGGGCTCACATGTATGTAAGAAGACACATTTATTTTCAGACTATTGCGTGGGTGAACACAGATTCAAAACACACACATGCTTATGAGACAGACTCACACACACACGCACAAACTAACACACGCAAACACCCACACTATGGCACAATCCACGCCCCATATCCGCGCCATACCCAAACACACACACACACACACACACACACACACACACACACACACACACACACACACACACAGATAGGCCTGCTATACAAGGATACTTTCCTCTGCAAGGTTTTTCCTGGCTCAGAATGGGCCTTTGGGGGGTGATCATACGCGCTGTAGTAAGCAGTCGACCCGCGTATTATGATATAGTCTATGAGTCTGTGTTATCCTATTTGACAGAAATCTATGCATTTTCCTGTTATTTCTGACCATTTTATGAACAAAATTGCCATTATGCTAAACAGAGGGATTTTAAGGGAGATGGGTGTATAGTGAGGCTGGGACAGGGGAGGTCACATCCTGCATTTCACCCTCTTCCTGATGGCTGCTCTTTTGCTTCGACTTTCTACAAAATAATAAATTGTGTTTTCGTTTCACATACACATCTGTTTTAGTAGGCCTATATCTATTTGAGTTACTAAGGTATTATGTTCATTTGAATCAAATCACAGATTTCAATCACAGATCATTTGATCAGATCAGGAAATTGAGAAATAATAAAAATATATTTGCTCGTAGTGCCCAGACCCCCTCTGTGTGCCAAACCATTAACATTTATTTACTATTGAATATAAATAATTATGAAACATATTTCTAGCTACTCATATTGTAATTCAATGGGTATCTCTCTTAATAGCTAAAACAATTTGAACTAAAGCTTTATGAATTATCTGGATGGTTAGTCAAAATTCAATGAAACATGATGGCTTACATCTTACGTTGGCTTACGTTGACCTTCATGTCAACACGTCAGGGAGAATCGTGGATGTGCAAAATAATCACAATCAGTGAAGCCTAGGGTTAATTTACTGTAGTAAATATAAGTCTTAAATGGATGAAAATTGACTGAGATGCATATCCAGACTGTATATAACATATATTATTTACATTCATAATTAACACATACAGTTAAAAACTAAAGGTTCTGAATTTCTAATGTAAAGTTTGCAAGGGGTTGCAAAGAAATTCACTTGCCAGACACACAACTTTTACTGCTGAACTATTGATGAGTCCTCCCCCAATAGGAGACATTTAGAGACGGCTACAGCGCTGGTGTGTAGCCTGTTGTCCATGGATGTGTTATGATATGGATACAGCATTTGAGGTGGAGCGCCGTTCATCCAAATGAAAGCCTCTCAGTTACGCATGAAGCAAAAAAAGAAAGATGGACTTCGACATGTAAAAGTTCCTGGATCTTCCGCATTACTGGGCAGAAAGAGCATGCACACGTTGAGTCGCAGTCCTGTTGCTCTGATCGGCGTTAATAATTTCACCAAATTTCTCTGAATTTGGCTTTAATTGCATTTTACAACTTTTAGGACCTAATCATTTTCAAAAGGGCAATTTAAGTGGGGCAGCATTCTCAGTTGGTAGAGTCGGTCGTCTCTAAACCAGAAGGTCTGGGGTTTAATCCCCATCTCCTGCAGGGTTAGGGGGTGGGCAAGACACTTGACCTCAAGTTGATCCTGCTGCTTCGTTGGCGTATGAATGAGTATGGATGGTATTAGTTAATACTGATGGACACTTTACATAGCAACCTCTGTCATCAGTGCGTGAATGGGTAGGTGTAAAGAACTTTAAGTAGTAAGAAGACTAGAAAGTGCTAAATAAGATCAAATAAATGTATCAGCTGATTTTTAGATGTGTCTTTACTAATGTAAACTATTTTTGAAAGACTGGCGTGGCTTGGGGTAAAATAGGTGAGCCTTCTATTCTCTGGATTTTTGGCACATGACACATGCATATCACACCAGCAGTGTGAAGGCTCTCACTCTTAGGCCCTTTAGAGGCCTCTTGGAGCCTAACTGGCATATGATTTTAAAAGAGACGGGCCGAGCCTTAACTCCCATACTATTTAATGAGAATTCACCACAAGCAATATTGCATTTTAGGTGGGCATAATTCTAGATTGGTGATTGGCCTTGCTTAGACATAATGGTGCCTGACCATTAAAAGCTGTGTAAATTGAAAGAACATATTTAAATGTCCTTCTAGATTTTACAGACAGCCAGTGCAGAAAAGTTAATACAGGAGAAATATGATCTATTTTCCTATTTCTTGTCGACACCTGCTGCTGCATTAACGATCTGCTGAACAATCTTTAGAGATTTATTAGAGCAGGCTGATAATAGGGAATGGCAATAATCCAACCTAGAAGTTATAAATGCGGTATATATAAATCCCGCTGCTTCGTCTGCGGCGTATGCATGCGTTTAATGGGATTAATTACTTCTGATGGTCTCACTACATAGCAACCACTGCCATCAGTGTGTGAATGGGTATGAATAGGTAGGTGTGACATGCGGTGTAAAAGCGCTTTGAGTAGTCAGCAGACTAGAAAAGTGGCATCGCTTTCACTTATGCTAGTTGAGACAATAAAATACTGGACCTTTTCTATGCCAACACCAAGGAGGCATACACCTCATCTCCTCTCCCTCCCCATGGAAGATCAGATCATAACCTGGTGCACCTCCTGCCTGTGTACAAACCTCTGGTACACAGACAACCAGCTGTGACCCGCACTGTTAAAAGATGGTCTGATGAGACGGAAGAGGCTCTCAAGGACTGTTTTGATACAGTTGCGTGGGAAGTGTTCTGTGATGACCACGGGGAGGACGCTGACATTCTCACACACTGCATCACAGACTATATTAACTTTTGCGCGGATTACACAGTACCCACCAAGACACAACAGCAAACCGTGGATTACTCCTGAAATAAAGGTCCTCCTCAAGGATAAAAAGAGGGCTTTTAAGTCAGGAGACAGGGAGGAGATGAAGACTGTGCAGAGAGAGCTGAGGATGAAGATCAGGGAGGGGAAACACAGCTACAGGAGGAAGATGGAGGAACAGCTGCAGCAGAAGAATGTCAGTGGAGTCTGGAAAGGCCTGAAAACTATTTCAGGTCACAAGGACTCCAACACTGAACTGGTTAGGGATCAGGAGTGGGTGAATGACCTGAACACTTTCTTTAACAGATTTGAACAGCCATCCACCCCTCCCCCGACTCATTCCATCCTGCTGCAACCACCACCACTGTCTGCCCTCACCCCCATCTCGCCCCCCTGCACACCACTCTCTGCTCCCCCCACTATCAACCACCCCCCCCACAACTGCCAGCACACAGCCCCCCGGCTCCAGCCTGTCCTTTACAACAGCCCAGGCGAACAGAGGACTGAGGAGGCTAAAGGTCAGGAAGGCAGTAGGTCCAGACGGCATCAGCTCCAGGCTCCTCAAAACCTGTGCAGACCAGCTTTGTAGAGTTATGGAGCACATGTTCAACTTGAGCCTTGAACTTGGGAGAGTACCACAGCTCTGGAAGACAGGGTGGGGGGTGATCATACGCGCTGTAGTAAGCAGTCGACCCGCGTATTATGATATAGTCTATGAGTCTGTGTTATCCTATTTGACAGAAATCTATGCATTTTCCTGTTATTTCTGACCATTTTATGAACAAAATTGCCATTATGCTAAACAGAGGGATTTTAAGGGAGATGGGTGTATAGTGAGGCTGGGACAGGGGAGGTCACATCCTGCATTTCACCCTCTTCCTGATGGCTGCTCTTTTGCTTCGACTTTCTACAAAATAATAAATTGTGTTTTCGTTTCACATACACATCTGTTTTAGTAGGCCTATATCTATTTGAGTTACTAAGGTATTATGTTCATTTGAATCAAATCACAGATTTCAATCACAGATCATTTGATCAGATCAGGAAATTGAGAAATAATAAAAATATATTTGCTCGTAGTGCCCAGACCCCCTCTGTGTGCCAAACCATTAACATTTATTTACTATTGAATATAAATAATTATGAAACATATTTCTAGCTACTCATATTGTAATTCAATGGGTATCTCTCTTAATAGCTAAAACAATTTGAACTAAAGCTTTATGAATTATCTGGATGGTTAGTCAAAATTCAATGAAACATGATGGCTTACATCTTACGTTGGCTTACGTTGACCTTCATGTCAACACGTCAGGGAGAATCGTGGATGTGCAAAATAATCACAATCAGTGAAGCCTAGGGTTAATTTACTGTAGTAAATATAAGTCTTAAATGGATGAAAATTGACTGAGATGCATATCCAGACTGTATATAACATATATTATTTACATTCATAATTAACACATACAGTTAAAAACTAAAGGTTCTGAATTTCTAATGTAAAGTTTGCAAGGGGTTGCAAAGAAATTCACTTGCCAGACACACAACTTTTACTGCTGAACTATTGATGAGTCCTCCCCCAATAGGAGACATTTAGAGACGGCTACAGCGCTGGTGTGTAGCCTGTTGTCCATGGATGTGTTATGATATGGATACAGCATTTGAGGTGGAGCGCCGTTCATCCAAATGAAAGCCTCTCAGTTACGCATGAAGCAAAAAAAGAAAGATGGACTTCGACATGTAAAAGTTCCTGGATCTTCCGCATTACTGGGCAGAAAGAGCATGCACACGTTGAGTCGCAGTCCTGTTGCTCTGATCGGCGTTAATAATTTCACCAAATTTCTCTGAATTTGGCTTTAATTGCATTTTACAACTTTTAGGACCTAATCATTTTCAAAAGGGCAATTTAAGTGGGGCAGCATTCTCAGTTGGTAGAGTCGGTCGTCTCTAAACCAGAAGGTCTGGGGTTTAATCCCCATCTCCTGCAGGGTTAGGGGGTGGGCAAGACACTTGACCTCAAGTTGATCCTGCTGCTTCGTTGGCGTATGAATGAGTATGGATGGTATTAGTTAATACTGATGGACACTTTACATAGCAACCTCTGTCATCAGTGCGTGAATGGGTAGGTGTAAAGAACTTTAAGTAGTAAGAAGACTAGAAAGTGCTAAATAAGATCAAATAAATGTATCAGCTGATTTTTAGATGTGTCTTTACTAATGTAAACTATTTTTGAAAGACTGGCGTGGCTTGGGGTAAAATAGGTGAGCCTTCTATTCTCTGGATTTTTGGCACATGACACATGCATATCACACCAGCAGTGTGAAGGCTCTCACTCTTAGGCCCTTTAGAGGCCTCTTGGAGCCTAACTGGCATATGATTTTAAAAGAGACGGGCCGAGCCTTAACTCCCATACTATTTAATGAGAATTCACCACAAGCAATATTGCATTTTAGGTGGGCATAATTCTAGATTGGTGATTGGCCTTGCTTAGACATAATGGTGCCTGACCATTAAAAGCTGTGTAAATTGAAAGAACATATTTAAATGTCCTTCTAGATTTTACAGACAGCCAGTGCAGAAAAGTTAATACAGGAGAAATATGATCTATTTTCCTATTTCTTGTCGACACCTGCTGCTGCATTAACGATCTGCTGAACAATCTTTAGAGATTTATTAGAGCAGGCTGATAATAGGGAATGGCAATAATCCAACCTAGAAGTTATAAATGCGGTATATATAAATCCCGCTGCTTCGTCTGCGGCGTATGCATGCGTTTAATGGGATTAATTACTTCTGATGGTCTCACTACATAGCAACCACTGCCATCAGTGTGTGAATGGGTATGAATAGGTAGGTGTGACATGCGGTGTAAAAGCGCTTTGAGTAGTCAGCAGACTAGAAAAGTGGCATCGCTTTCACTTATGCTAGTTGAGACAATAAAATACTGGACCTTTTCTATGCCAACACCAAGGAGGCATACACCTCATCTCCTCTCCCTCCCCATGGAAGATCAGATCATAACCTGGTGCACCTCCTGCCTGTGTACAAACCTCTGGTACACAGACAACCAGCTGTGACCCGCACTGTTAAAAGATGGTCTGATGAGACGGAAGAGGCTCTCAAGGACTGTTTTGATACAGTTGCGTGGGAAGTGTTCTGTGATGACCACGGGGAGGACGCTGACATTCTCACACACTGCATCACAGACTATATTAACTTTTGCGCGGATTACACAGTACCCACCAAGACACAACAGCAAACCGTGGATTACTCCTGAAATAAAGGTCCTCCTCAAGGATAAAAAGAGGGCTTTTAAGTCAGGAGACAGGGAGGAGATGAAGACTGTGCAGAGAGAGCTGAGGATGAAGATCAGGGAGGGGAAACACAGCTACAGGAGGAAGATGGAGGAACAGCTGCAGCAGAAGAATGTCAGTGGAGTCTGGAAAGGCCTGAAAACTATTTCAGGTCACAAGGACTCCAACACTGAACTGGTTAGGGATCAGGAGTGGGTGAATGACCTGAACACTTTCTTTAACAGATTTGAACAGCCATCCACCCCTCCCCCGACTCATTCCATCCTGCTGCAACCACCACCACTGTCTGCCCTCACCCCCATCTCGCCCCCCTGCACACCACTCTCTGCTCCCCCCACTATCAACCACCCCCCCACAACTGCCAGCACACAGCCCCCCGGCTCCAGCCTGTCCTTTACAACAGCCCAGGCGAACAGAGGACTGAGGAGGCTAAAGGTCAGGAAGGCAGTAGGTCCAGACGGCATCAGCTCCAGGCTCCTCAAAACCTGTGCAGACCAGCTTTGTAGAGTTATGGAGCACATGTTCAACTTGAGCCTTGAACTTGGGAGAGTACCACAGCTCTGGAAGACATCCTGCGTGGTACCGGTGCCAAAGACCTCCCGCCCCAAGGACTTCAACCACTACAGGCCGGTGGCATTGACATCACACCTGATGAAGACCCTAGAGAGGTTGGTCCTTCACCATCTACGCCCCCTGGTGAGCTCATCAATGGACCAGCTGCAGTTCGCTTATCAGCCAGGCATCGGTGTGGATGACGCAGTCATCTACCTCATGCAGCGATCTCTCTCGCACCTTGAGAGGGCTGGGAGCACTGTGAGGATCATGTTCTATGATTTCTCCAGTGCTTTCAACACCATACAGCCCAGGCTCCTGGGGCGGGCTGCAACACACAGGAGTTGACCTGCACCTCACATCGTGGCTTCTGGATTACCTGACAAAACGGCCACAGTTTGTGAGGACACAGGACTGTGTGTCTGACCTGGTTATCTGCAGTATAGGGGCCCCGCAAGGGACCGTCTTGGCTCCCTTCCTCTTCACCCTGTACACTGCAGACTTCTCCCATAACACAACTAACTGTCACCTACAAAAGTTCTCTGGTGACTCTGCCATTGTCGGCCTCATCACTGATGGGGACGAGGGGGAGTACAGAGAACTCAACCTGGACTTTGTGGACTGTTGCCAGCGGAACTGCCTCCAGATCAACGCAGGTAAAACCAAAGAGCTGGCGGTGGACTTTCGCAGGCACAGACCCACTTCTCCCACACCGGTGAACATTCAGGGAAAGGACATTGAGATAGTGGACTCTTATAAGTACCTGGGTGTTCACCTGAACAATAAGCTGGACTGGACTGACAACACACAAGCTCTCTACAAGAAAGGCCAGAGCAGACTTCACCTGCTGAGGAGACTCAGGTCCTTCGGAGTGCAGGGAGCAATCCTGAGGACCTTTTTTGACTCTGTGGTGGCATCAGCCATCCTTTACGGAGTGGTCTGCTGGAGCAGCAGTGTCACGGCTGCAGAAAGGAACAGACTAAACAAACTGGTGAAGAAGGCCAGCTCTGTCCTGGGCTGCCCCCTGGACCCTGTTGAGGTGGTGGGAGACAGGAGGATGATGAAAAAGCTATCATCCCTGATGGAGAACGTCTCCCACCCCCTGCATGGTACTGTAACAGCACTGGGCAGCTCCTTCAGTGGCAGGCTTCGCCACCCGCGGTGTCTGAAGGAGAGATACCACAGGTCCTTCCTTCCTGCTGCAGTCAGACTGTTCAACCAAGCCTGCTCCCAGTAGATCACAAAACTCACCCACAAACCGGACAATTCACTATACCTCTTGTGCAATAATTAATGCTATATTCTGTCATCACTACCTGTTTTTTATTTGCATTGCAATAATTATTGTTGGGACTACTTGTGCAATAACATGTTCATCCTCATATGCACTGTGTGCATGATAGTATTTTGTTTATACAGACTTACATCTGTAAGTAACAACTGTAGCCTGTTACTGACTCTTTTTAACTTTATTTGATGTATATTTTTTACATTTTTTTATATTTAACTTATTTTTTGCATTGTGCGCTTTTTTTTTGCTGCTGTAACACTGTAAATTTCTCAGTTCGTGAGATGAATAAAGGATTATCTTATCTTATCTTCGTTGGCCATAACATTAAGCGCTAGCCTCCTCGCTAGTATTCAGCGCCTCTGCCTCGCTCAGATCAGCTTTTGGGGCTGACTGAAAAATGTTTGTAAAAACATTATTGTTGGGGTCAAATATCCTGGCCCATTCCGTCCGTTTCTTCTCCCTTTTCTGACATCCTGACTTATAAATACCCAGGCCCTGCTAAACCCCAAGACGGCATAAATGGCACAACAGTTAAGTTCAATGGCCCAGCCCACAACTTACGTTACCACAACCAGTGCCCCAAAAAAAATGAACTGGTCAATTGCGGTTGTAAAAGCACAAGTGACTGTGGTGCAAGGTGCTCATGCAAAAAGGGACACTGGAATTGCACAGATCTTTGCAGTTGTAAAAGTAACAGATAATAAAAAAGTTCAATACAATTTTTTTTTCAATTGGACCCTCTTCCTTCACTTTTTGGACATTGCTAGTACGAATGCCTACATCGTCTGTGGCATCAGCAAGACCAAACAAGTGAAGCACATGACACATATGGACTTCTTAGATAAATTGACAGCCCAGTTGTGTGGGACAGACAAAGATGGGTCTTCCCAGCAACAGCAGCAGGAGCTATGACCATCTTTCTGTTACCATCGCAGTACCCACAGATCCAATCAAGAAGGCCACAAAAGGGTGAAAAAAGTGTCACCGCTGCCGCCTAGAGGACAGAAATACAAACCTAACACCGTGGAAGTGCAAGGCCTGTGAAATACGACTCTGCCTTATAGTGGATAGGAACTGCTTTGACAGTGCCATATCTAGTGGACAAACACACACACACACACACTTGAACTCCACGCCAAGCCTCCTATGGTGAAATTATTGTATTTCAATTACCTTTCCCATGTCTTACCTACATTGTCAATGCTTTCATGCTTTTATAATTATTTCATCAACTAAATATGTGTGACAAGGTTAGACACTCTTGTGTTTGTTCTCTCTCATATGTTTTAGTTGGTTGAAATGTTTTTTGTAAATAGTTGAGTGAATTCATATTTTTTTCCAAATTTACTTTTTATATTTCAATTTTTATACATTTGAAGTTCATTTTTATCAATTCAAAACAGTTTGTTCGGCGCTCTGTGTTTTTTAGAATAAAAATATAACAATTTTCTCAAAATGAATTCTCTATTTTATGCGTGTGTTTGGGTCCTGTGTGTTGAAACAGTATCTCTAGGTGACTAATGAATGATCAGATCATAAAGGTGAGGTGTGCTGAAAAAAACGATACCAGGCATGGTAAACATTTTTGTTTGTGGTTACCAAATAGCCTCAGACCTCAAAGGGTTAATGCATGTCCGGCCTCCTAGAAACCAAGTTGAGAATTATGTAATACATTGCCAAAATTAAATTTTTTATTTGATCTTGGAACAAATAATCATCTAGTGATATATTCAATAGCTTTAATGCATTCCTTGACCCAGAAAATGTATACATTGACACCAAGATTGGTGGCTTGGAAGACATATTGGCACTTACAGATTTTACAAGGCCACTATCTTGGAACCGCCATCTTAATGAAGTGGCTCCCTCCAAAAATTGAAAGCTATGGTGATTGGTACGGAGCCCTAAAGGGACATAGGAAGAAAATATTTTTTGATGAGGAAGAAAATATTTTTTGAAAGGGACAAATATTTTTTGATGAGGATGAAAATATTTTTTGAAAGGGACATAGGAAGAAAATATTTATTGAAAGAGACAGATATTTTTTGATGAGGATGAAAATATTTTTTGAAAGGGACATAGGAAGAAAATATTTTTAGATGGATGAACATTTAAAAAAAAAATACTATTGCGTTCCCTCGCAATACTTTTGCGTTCCCTCGCAAAAGTTCTCCCGACAAATAGACTGTAAATAGCAGCGAGCACAAGGCCCTCCACGCAGCTCAGTTATTGAAAAAGGGCTGTGTGTGTGTGTGTGTGTGTGTGTGTGTGTGTGTGTGTGTGTGGTAAATTGTGAACGTTGTTTTCCGCTGCTACGTCACCTGGGCATAGAAAGGGAGACAAAGGTGAGGGTGGGGGGGGTAGGGAATCAGGGGAAGCCACGCAGGATTCTGGATCTGGATCCTGTCGCGTTTAGTGTTTGTTTGTTTACGAGCTCGTTTTGTATACACCAGGATTCTGCTTAATCCTGCTCATGCTCATGCAGAATCCTCGCTTATTTCGATAAGTCTGGCTCATTTAAGTGGGAGTTTCGTTCCATCAACGTAGTTTATATGAATCCTCGCTGAGTTACCATGGTAACTTATGCTGGTGAACAAGTCTGCTCCGGACCAGGCTAACTGTCGAACTTAGTTTAGCTGTGTGTCAAAGAATGTCCGACGGGTAGAAACAGACTCATAAAAGACCGTTCCGTCAGGTAAAGTGTCCGCGCTCACGTCACTCATGTCATGTTAGAATAATAGAAAAAGATCATAAAACTCAAGTCTCAGCTTTGTTCAAAATCAGTCATGAATAAAACCCTTCATTATATCGCAAAAGTCACACATCTAATGCAACTACACGTGAGGAGATATTAAAAAAGGTAAAACCAACATGATTTTATAAAAAGCCTAATAAATAATTCACATCCCACAAGGACCCGCCCTACTCTGTCTCTGATTGGCTGGTGAAACAAGAGAGACAGGCAGACAGACCAACAGAGAGAGAGAGATGCCAATAAAGCCTGACGTAGGCCTACAGTAGGCTACTGAAATGGAAATTGAGTGAGATAATTTAATACAGAGAATGAAAGAAAGAAAGCCACTATTCTTCCTGCCTCCATGGCATCTCCTTTTATTTATTATTTTAAGAAATATTATGACAGTGAAATTGACATTTCATTCCTGAATCCTGACCACTGTGTAGTTTAACATTTAATGTGACACAAACACACGTAGGGCTTATTAACAACCTGAATACTTTGTCATGTGTTGTCTGTTTCCTGTTGGCCTGAAACACTATTTTAAACATAATTCTGATATTATGGAGACTACACATCATATAGTCACACAGCACTCTGCAGAGGGGGAAGCACACTCCTGGATGTATAGCCTTTCCACTTATCTGTTTTAAAGAGACAGCCTCTTGTTGGACACTTCTTGTTGGATAATATATTACAACACTTCCACCTTAAAGTATGCACAGACTCAATGTGAATGTGCACCACCTCAATTCAGACACTGCTGTACATTTCCATAGAAATGCTTCTGTGCAGCTGTAACAGAGGTCTGCTCTATATTGGACAGGTCTCATTTTAATCTGTGATTTAAATTGTATAAAGGGTTTTATTCCTTTAAGTGTTCATTTGCTTTTGAATGGTGTATGTCTATTTTTTTATTGTAGGCAATACTTAGATTTTGATCTCTGTAGGGGTTTCTTTTTGATGTTTGTGCAGGTAAATGGGCTCTATACATACAGGAAGGGGGGCAGCAGGTGTTGTTAGGTCTTATAAACTGCTACTGGATGGATCTATCTATCTATCTACCTATCTCAAATACGAAAGTTCAGACAAAGAAGTTTCAATAAAAGATAAAAGAGCACAGAATAATAAAGTCAAATGCACATGAACCTGAAACTTTCATAACTCGCACATTTAGTCCGTCTGAACTTTTTTACCACGCCATCTCTCTGGCTTATTATTACGACGGAGTATTAGGGTCACCTTAAAGAAATAAATAGATAAAAAATGTCGAGATTAAACTCGTACATTAACGAGAATAAAGTCAAATACATGTAAAATACATTTACTAGTTTGGGCTCGAAATTTTAGATTTAGTTTTTCTTTAAGGTTGCCCTTATCCTCTGTCGTATATTATTATTTTCAGTTTGACTTTTTTAGTAATAAAATCTTTAAATTCTTGGAACAGCTCAATCAGCAGCGTTGGTTCAGCTGTTGAAACAAACGGCGCTCTAACTCTCCACTCTGCGTGACTCATTTGATCGTCTTTTCATTCATCCATTCATTTGGGCTTCTTGTTAACCTCGGGTGCGTGCACAAAGCGAGACTATGCAAGTCTGTCTTGAGTCAGCCCTGAAGATTAAACAAGGCTGATCTGCGTTCATGGAACGACTTGAGCCTTAATTAGGAGATGGTGTTAGTTTCAGTCTGACTTTTTCAGGTGAGCGCGGCTTTCTTTAGCGACGTTGATGGAATACCCCCCTGTATGTTTGTTGGTGTTGACTTCAAACGTAATCAACAATGGACAGTACCCACTACGAACTGGAAATGACTTCGGATTCCCTCCAGTGGCACTTTTTGTAATGTGTAAGTATCCTATAACAAACAACAGTATTCAAAGTCTAATATCTAAACATAGCCTACTGTGTTCAAAAAAATACCGCTATGTTGATCATTGTTGAAAGCATATTTAAGCTATGTAAGTGCCACAGACTGTAGGCTACAGGTGGAAAGATAAGTTGTATTTGTTTATAAACTGTTAATTATCAATGTAAATCATACCTGCTTAAAGTCAAAATATTGAAATGACCAGAAAATCAATTATTTTGGTATCTTCGTTTTAGGCAAAGAAGACTATCAATCCAGCTGGTCTGACATCTTCCACAGATGCAAAGGGTAAGTTAAAATCATCTGTTAATAGTTAGATATCCTTTGATTTCTGTATGAGTTTCAGCAGAGGATGGAAAAAAACAAGCTATTGTTACACAATACAGTCTTTAAAATAAAAGAAATCACATACCAGCAAAAGGTTTAATAGAAAGGTGATGTTTTCTTTTTCATTATACAGTAAACAGAACCTAAAAACGACTCTATTAAGTTCAATATTAGTCTACCGGGTAAAGTGGTTAGGCTGGGGTGACATAGTTTGCAGGACCTGCCTCCCTTTTTCCCCAGTACTTGGACTAAGAGCTGTGCCAGATGCCCTGCTCATCCACTGTGGCAGAAATGACCTGGGACTGGACAACGGCATCAAACCTGTTGCACGGCTGAAGCATGACCTGCAAGAATTACAACAGCAGCTCTCCCAGATGAAGATAGTCCTCTCTGCCATACACTTGTCACCCAGAAGAGCTGATCAATGTCTGCAACACTGAAGAAGGTGGACAAGGTCTGGCGCTTTGTGAACAGTGAGATACCTACCATAGTTTCATCTGCTGGTGGAAGCATTGTGCATCATCCTCAGATAAAACACAGAGATCTTGGTCATTATTCAATGATGGGGATGTGTTTTAAAGGCCAAAGGGTTGTGTTGGATCCTTTTTTCACAAGTTCATTTTTGAGAGAGGACAGGAAATGCTCAGGGAACGAATCCTCCAGGTCGGCAGCGGTTGAGGTCTGAATCTGAGGGCATCTTCTGTAATAAAGAAAAACAATCACAGAGTTAATTGTAAAGTAAAATGTCTTTTATTGTAGTGTTTATGCCTCAGACCTGAAATAAGATCTGTCCTGAGGTTCTGCTAAACTTCAGGTTTTAAAGTTTTATTTTCTTAATGAGAAGCAGATATTTGATCTAGTTTTTCCTTTTAAGGACAGGATAACTATTTTTAATAAACAAATTCAATAATGTAAGCATCAGCTTTATGTTTTTAAAGAAGAGTGTGCCTGGCACTTACTCAAGATTAGTTTAATTGTCAACACATGGGCCAGCCTGATAAATTAAACTATTGTAAAATATTCTCATATAATCATGACAAACAGGTTTACAATAATTCACTTTTGACAATGTCTTAGCGGTAGCCAGTGATGTGAGCTAACAGGTGCTACCCACTGAAACAACAGCATCAATCTGAGGCAGAAATCAGAAGGTTGTATAATTAAATATGACAAAGAGTTTACATGAACTCAGACTGAGGCTTACTTAGTATGATTCTGTAATCCTTCACCGTCTTATATCACTTTAATATAAGCCAGCTCTTTACCTGAAAGAGTTGTATCATCTGGGACCTGTGTGTCTCAGACATGGAAGCCAAGTGTCCTCTCTCTTCACATCTGCAGTGAGCCTAGGACAGAGACCGACAGATGAGCAGAACTGGTTTATACTGGTTTTTTGTTAACAGTGGAACTCTTATGTTGCAGTGCTAAACAAAGTATTTCAAGTTTTACTTCATTGTATCTTTATAAATGTTTAATCTCTGTAGTATAAACACAAACACCTTTTATTTAAAACTTTGGACACTAGGGGGCAGTATTGGGTTGCTGTTTAGGTCATAGGTCAGTAAATTGGGTCAGTTGTTGTATACCCTGAAGCAAGTTAAAAATATCCAGACTTTCCTTAAGTAAGCTGGTTCGAAAAAGACAGAAGCCCTAGATAAACCTATCGGGTATCATGAGCTGGGGCCCGTTTCAGTAAGCAGGTTTTGTGCAAACACGGAGTCAGTTAACCCTGAAATGAGGGAAACTCTGGGTTTTCTGTTTCAGCAGGGGAGGTCACTCAAACCCGAGAAAGAGGGGTAACTCAGACCTGTTCCAGATAGGGAGGCAACTTTAGCTCTGAGTCAGTTACTATGGTAACTGAGTATATGAACCTAACCTGGTCGGGAGCAGGTTTTCTTCAATGATTGAAAGGTGAGAGGACATTTAGCCTATGTGTGTGACACCAGCATTATGTTGGGGATAAAGATAATGCACATTCAAATAGACACTGAATGAATTTAGGTTACTTTGTTTAATATGTCAAATATGATTAAAATAAAACCATGAGCCTAGTTTGTTCTTATATTTCATTTTGAGCTGTTTTAAAGTCGATTTTCTTCTGCTGGATTGCATCTTAATGAAAATACATTTTAGGTTTAATACCATTCCACCAGTTTGGATCTGCAATATTATAATTCTGATTAAATATATATCAAAAATAATACACTTCATTATGCGCTGACGCAAGCAGCTGTTTTCTCCCACACCACTTCACTCTCTCCTTTGCGCTGCAGCAGTGTTACCTTTTTTTCCTTCTTAAAACCTGTTCATATTCGCTGTATGTCCGCATGAAGATAGGCTATATTTCGAGATGGTTAAAGTACGAGGATCTCTTTTTTGTCTCCTGTTGACATGGTGAATCGTAGTATCGGGGCTCCATTAATGTTGGCTTTTTATCCTCATGGTGCACGCGCTGAACACAGAGTGAACTTACTCAGAGTTGATTTAACAAACTCAAATCAGCTGATCTGAAACCAAAAACTCAGAGTTTCCCACCTGAGGGTAAATCAACTCAGAGCTCAGAGTTAGACTGAGAGTTTGTTGAACCATCTTTCAGGAACGGGCCCCAGGTAGCAAGCCTGTTGCCTTTTTTATTTATATTATGATCCTGTGTTTTGCCCCTGTCAGTGAGGACCTTACCTGGTGACCTTTAGTGAGAGAGGACCTCACGTGATGAGTTGGAATCAGAGTCTGCTGTTTCATTTGGTCAATGATTTCCCTGAAGACAGAAAGAAAAATGATTACAAACTGAACAAGACTTCTTGCAATATCGTTGAGGCTGTTAAAATCTGCTGCTAGTCTTCCTTACATTTTAAGAAAGAATATAACTTGTTACTAAAACTCCTTTTACATGTCTTCAAACGTGATGCCACTAGCAGTTACAATAAAAATCCTATCATATGAGTGATGATTTTACCTTTGAGTTCTTGGTGACGGCGTGCTCTTCAGAGATCATGGCATCCACCTTCATCACAACCTACTGCTTCAGTCTGGCTGCCTCATGTTCACCGACAGGAAAACCACAGAAAATAGTGCTTCAGATTATTTGTCAAAAGATGTACTGTGTAAGTATATTCCATTTTTATCAGCAAAAAAATCCTCGACAATATTTGAAACTGCTTTGTTATTTGAGGGGTAAAATTAGACTGTAAAAACCACATTTACAGCACATTAAAATAAAGTTGCATTTAAAAATACTACTTACATAAGGTAGATAAATAAACAACATTTAAAGACATATATGACATTTGGTTTCAGCATGTTAACAAAACAAGGTTTTATTTATGTTGAGAACCTTTAGTTTACAAAGAAATGTAAAAAGTCATAACAGGAAACTGTTGAATTGTACGTTTTTGAGTCCTTACAGTTAATGTTTGGTTTGTATTAACCATCCCCTGTTGATTTGTATTATTATTTGTGTTTAATATAGGGACAGTGCACATTGAACATGAACATACATTTGGAAATATATGCCAGATTGCAGCCTAATTTCCATCTGTAGTCCGGCAGGTTCATGTGTCGTCTCTTTTCTTCAAACAGTAAGGAACATTATCGAACCTCATCATAACTTCAGTATTATATGAACACAGGAATACATTTTCTGCCTCTTCCAAATACCAGACTGACCAGACTGACCAACTGTTAATGTTAATAAATGCAGGCCAGCAGGCAATTGTTCTGTTCAATATGGTCTTTTATTGCTTTAAGATACCGTAACACATTATTTTAGCTTGATTAAGTTAAAATAAAGTAAAGATATCGTCAGTGATTCACAATTATAAGCTGAATTGTAACCTGGTTCTGTGTTTTTTTAATACCATGTCCAGAACAGTAACGGTATATCATAATGCATAGCAAGTACGTTTGTAAGGATTGTCCCCTTGATTGTTTTCTCAAATAAAAGATAAATAATGTCAAAGCCAGCCATCAGTAACATATCATAACAACACCATCACGTTAGCCACGTTAGCCTACTTTAGTGTTGCTAGCTAGCTAACAACCATAGGCTACCCCCGAAAAGTACATATAATAGACACTTAAACTTACCGAGTTAATGCAAAGATCCTTAGATCCCACAGGTCAGTTAGAAACAGCAGAACATCTCAATATGTCAATTCAAGAGAGACAAACAAGGAGCGGAAAAGTTCAGTCTTCTCGGTCCACCGTTGATTACGTTTGAAGTCAACACCAACAAACAGACGGGTTAGCCTATACTGCATTATACAAAACGAGCTCGTAAACAAACAAACCTAAACGCGACAGGATCCAGACAACATCTTCACACACACTCACGGTTGATAAACTGTGTGGCTTCCCCCCCACCCTCACCGGTGTCTCCCTTTCTCCCTGCCTGTGGTTGTGATTACCAGCTATGCCCAGGTGCGCAGGTGACGTAGCAGCGGAAAACAACGTTCACATCTGACCACACACACACAGACACAGACAGACACACACACACACACAGCCCTTTTTCAATAACTGAGCTGCGTAAAGGCCCTTGTGCTCGCTGCTATTTACAGTCTATTTGTCGGTAGAAAGCAAAACTATTGCGAGGGAACGCAAAAGTATTGCGAGAGAACGCAATACTATTGCGAGGGAACGCAAAAGTATTGCGAGGGAACGCAATAGTATTTTTTTTTTTAAATGTTCATCCATCTAAAAATATTTTCTTCCTATGTCCCTTTCAAAAAATATTTTCTTCCTCATCAAAAAATATTTGTCCCTTTCAAAAAATATTTTCTTCCTCATCAAAAAATATTTGTCCCTTTCAAAAAATATTTTCTTCCTCATCAAAAAATATTTTCTTCCTATGTCCCTTTAGGGGCTCCGTAGATTGGAGACTGTGGAAAAAATGTGGTGCTTTTGTCCTCATTCTTCCAAAATATGGTCCTAAACCTTAAGCCTATTACCCTTCAAGAAGCACTTAAATATTTACACAGCAAGGTAAAGCTATATTAGTGAACTAACAAATGCATTGAGACTAAATCTATTTGTTGACATAAAGGGAAATATGTATGATCTCAATTGTGGGAAGGTTGTTCTGTGCTGTGTTGGTGACAGGTGACAGCAGCCAATGACGGGCGCTCATGTTCATAGTTGAAGTGCGCATGTGTGTCAAGTCAAAGTGTGTCAATAAAGTTTTGTCATTCCTCCGGAGAGGACATGAGATCCAGTTCACGTAGAACCGATGCCTCACAGTGTGTTTATTCCTCCGTATATATTTCGGTCTAGTTTTGGGTATGCACGCCAGGATCGTTGTGCAAACTGACTCTGCTAACAGGTTACGGGCCCAGAGTTACCCAGAGAAAGTTATCCAGCGATTCATCACCGAGAGAAACGTCGCGACGAACAGCGTGTCCGGTGAGCTTGAGCATGCTATGCTAGCACCATGAGTAGACCGTGGAGTAGACGACGCGCAGAGTCCAGTGGCCGTTGGTCACGGCTAGTTTTCGACGGAGATGAAAAGAATTATGAACTGTGGGAGATTAAATTCTTGGGCCATCTTCGGCTGCAAGGATTAAAAGACACTATCTTAAACGAACCGACCGACAGGGAGCTGATCGATGACGTAGAGACAAATGCTGAAGCATATGCAGAGTTGATACAATTTTTGGATGATAAAAGTTTGTCATTGATAATGCGAGAAGCTGCGGACGATGGGCGGAAAGCACTTAAGATACTGAGAGACTATTATGCCGGTAAAGGAAAACCGCGCGTAATCAGCCTGTACACTGAGCTGACTTCACTTCAAAAGTCAAGCAGTGAAAGTGTGACCGAGTACGTCATACGGGCAGAGACGGCCATTACAGCACTGAGGAATGCAGAGGAAACACTCAGTGACGGACTGTTAGTGGCGATGATTTTGAAAGGGCTACCAGAATCATTTAAGCCATTCATATCACACAAAGTGAGAAGACAGTTACATTTGCTGAATTCAAAACTAAACTACGGAGCTACGAGGACACTGAGAAGATGAGCGCAACAGCATCTGAAGACAACGTCATGAAGGCGCGAATAGAGCCAAAGGTGAGACCGGCTTCAACAAGTTCAAGTGACCGGGTAACAGACAATGCAGACATAGTGTGTTTCAGGTGTGGTCAAAAAGGGCACAAAGCAAGAACGTGTCAGCGCAAACAGTGGTGTAGTCATTGCAAAAGCCCCACACATCGGGATGCAACGTGCAGACGGAAACAGCAGCGGGACATCGCGCGGAAGGTTTCGGAGGAGGAAAACGACACGGAATATGCCTTCCGGATCAAAGATGGAGACACAGGGATCAAACAAGGGCGTGGTGTCAAGATGAAAGGTCTGATGGTTGATACAGGTGCAACTTCGCATATCATCACAGATATAACAAAGTTCAAAACGTTTGAAGATGGTTTCCAGGCCGAGAAGCACTGTGTGGAGTTGGCCGATGGCACAAAGTGTGAAGGAGTAGCAGAGCGCCGAGGAGATGCCGAGGTTTGCTTAATCGACACCAGAGGGCAACAACACATCTCAACACTGAGAAGGGCGCTGTATGTCCCTTCGTATCCGCAGGACATATTTTCTGTTAAAACAGCTACTTCTAATGGAGCAACAGTAATCTTCAAGCAGGGGAAAGACATCCTACAACACAGAGATGGTACAAAGTTCCACATTCATGAGTATAACAGACTTTACTACCTACAGACAGTAAGTGTTGAATGTGATGAAAAATGTAAAGGGTGTTATGATGCACAGACATGGCACGAGATCCTAGGTCACTGTAATTATGATGATATTAAGAAATTACAG
Source organism: Tautogolabrus adspersus (assembly GCA_020745685.1). Lineage (NCBI taxonomy): Eukaryota > Metazoa > Chordata > Actinopteri > Labriformes > Labridae > Tautogolabrus > Tautogolabrus adspersus. Next base: position 8,871,979 of record CM036550.1, on the reverse strand, counting down.
AATGTTGTTGATGGTATGACAATCAAAGGAAAAATAGACAAACCTGCAGCACAATGTGAAGTGTGCACTCAAGGAAAGTTTGTTCAAACTAGAAACAGGGAACCAGACGTGAGAGCCAAAGAAGCTCTAGAATTGGTACACTTGGATTTAGCAGGACCTATAGAGCCAGAGTCTAGAGAAGGATATAGGTTTGCTTTATCATTCACTGATGATCATTCCAGTGCAGTGTTTGTGTACTTTTTGAAGAACAAGAGTGACACAGTCCAAGCAACAGAAAAGTTCTTTGCTGATACAGCCCAATACGGGAAGATTAAATGTATCAGGTCTGATAATGGGACAGAATTTATGGGAAAAAGTTATCAGGCACTACTCAGCAAAAACAGGATCAGACATGAGACTTCTGCACCATACTCACCTCACCAAAACGGTACTGCAGAGCAAAACTGGCGCACCTTATTTGACATGGCTAGGTGTATGCTAATCGAGAGTGACTTGCCAAAAGAGTTATGGACCTACGCAGTGCAGACAGCAGCGATAGTGAGGAACAGATGCTTTAACAATCGCACAAAACAGACACCTTACTTAGTGCTGACAGGAAGGCGACCTAACCTGTCCAGAATGCAGAAGTTTGGGTCAGTGTGTTATGCTTATAAGCAGGATAAGAGAAAACTAGATTCAAGGTGTGAAAAGGGAATCTTCATTGGGTACGATGAGAACAGCCCAGCATACCTGGTCTATTATCCAGAAAGTGGAAAAGTGCTGAAGCACAGACTGGTTAAGTTTGTGACCAAAACAGTAGTCGAACAACAGACACAGACTGACATATCAAATGAAGATGACTTTGAGATGCAGCGTAGAGCTAGCAAACCCAGGCATAATACTGATGTGAGTCCAGTACATATTGAGGACCAGGTTCCAGTAACTTTGCCAGAAGAGAGTCAAACACAGGACGGGGAGACTAATCAAGAGCCTGCACGCTACCCTTCTAGAGTCAGGAAAAAGCCAAGTTATTTAAGTGACTATGTAGCTGATGAGGAAATCAATGATCAGTTACATACTAACATTGATTATTGTTACAGATTGATGTGTAATGTTCCCCAAACATTCAGGGAAGCTGTAACTTCATCTAAATCAGAGGACTGGATTAAAGCGATGGATGAGGAAATGGAGTCGCTAAAAGAAAACAACACATTTACTCTAACCAACTTGCCCGAGGGTAAGAAAGCAGTGGGGGGTAGATGGGTGTATGCTCTCAAAAACAATATTGATGGGTCTGACAAATACAAGGCACGTTATGTAGCCAAAGGATATAGTCAAAAGATGGGAGTAGACTATGAGGAGACTTTTTCTCCAACTGCCAACCTAACCAGTATAAGAGTCTTAATGCAGAAAGCAGCACAGGAAAACTTGATATTACATCAAATGGATGTCAAAACTGCTTACTTGCATGCACCAATAGACTATGAGATATACATGGAACAACCAGAGGGTTATGAGGTGAAATCTAGCACAAATGACAAGTTGATGTGTAAACTAGAAAAATCTCTGTATGGACTTAAACAGTCAGGCAGAAATTGGAACAAGACACTACATGAGTATTTGAGTGAAAACTGTTTTGTCCAAAATCCTGCTGATCATTGTGTTTACACAAAAGAAACTGAAAATGATAAGGTAATCATTTTAATATGGGTGGATGATTTAATCATTGCGGCAAGTGATGAAAATGTTCTTAAAGATGTGAAGGACATGTTCACAGCCAGATTTAAGATGAAGGATTTGGGTAAACTGAAACATTTTCTTGGTATTGATTTTGAACAAAGTGACAAATGTGTGAAAATGACCCAGAAGAAATATGTGAAAAAGATACTTGAAAGGTTTGACATGCAAGACTGTAAACCTAGAGAGACACCTTGTGAACAAAAACTCAGCTACACTGAAGATGCAGAAATGATGAGTGATGTCAAGAAATACAGAGAGGCCGTAGGGAGCCTTATTTATCTGACTACATGTACAAGACCAGATTTGAGTTTTGTAGTAAGTAAACTGTCTCAACATTTTACAGAACCAACAGAAGAACAATGGACTACTGTAAAACATGTATTAAGATACTTGAAAAGCACAAGTGAGAAAGAGCTGTGTTACAGACAATGTGAAAATGAGAAACTTGGACTACAAGCCTTCAGTGATGCAGACTGGGCAGCTGATGTTCGAGATAGACGCAGTACAACAGGTTACTGTGTGAGTCTAAACGAAAATGGTCCTATGATTTCATGGAAAACTAAAAAGCAACCTACTGTTGCGTTATCCACTTGTGAGGCAGAGTATATGGCGTTAGCTGCAACTACACAAGAATGTTTGTATCTGATACAACTATTACAGGGACTTGATGAACATCAGTATGTACTTCCTAAGGTTTATGAGGATAACCAAGGAACAATAGCATTGGCTATGAATCCTGTAAACAGACAGAGATGTAAGCATGTTGACATAAAGTATCATTTTGTCAGGTCAACTGTTAATGATGGAAAAATAAGTTTGAACTATTGCCCAACAGAACAGATGGTGGCAGATGTAATGACCAAACCAGCTACAAAGTTTAAGCTGAGAAAGTTTGACAAGATTTTGTTTGGAGATTAACCATGTGAAAACACATGATGTAAGGTGGAAAACCTTATGTTTATTTTTGTTGTTTATTATAGCAATGTGAGATCAAGTGGGGGTGTTGACATAAAGGGAAATATGTATGATCTCAATTGTGGGAAGGTTGTTCTGTGCTGTGTTGGTGACAGGTGACAGCAGCCAATGACGGGCGCTCATGTTCATAGTTGAAGTGCGCATGTGTGTCAAGTCAAAGTGTGTCAATAAAGTTTTGTCATTCCTCCGGAGAGGACATGAGATCCAGTTCACGTAGAACCGATGCCTCACAGTGTGTTTATTCCTCCGTATATATTTCGGCCTAGTTTTGGGTATGCACGCCAGGATCGTTGTGCAAACTGACTCTGCTAACACTATTAAAGGGTAACTAAACCCCAGGTTTTCAGCTGTAGAACTCTTCTCTGGAATTTAAAAAAATGCATTTAGAATGTCAATGTGCCAACTTGGAGAGGGAGGGGGGTAAAACTCGCCCACTCACTCCATGTCATTACCATCAGCAGCAGCATGATACAATGTTTGCCACACACACACATAAAGCCCTATGTGCTGCAGGCTGTGTATGGGACACACATGCAGCTCTGGGGATACCTGGGCCAGCACATCAGGGGGTCATCCCGTCTCGTGTTGTCACCAAGCGGCAACCTCCGTTCCAAAAAAATGAAGCCAATGCGGAAGTACAAAAAACTGCAGGTCATCGAGTGTCCGCTTGAGGCTGGCTCCAGAAGCACCGGAAGTTCCATAAGCCCCCCAGCCAAAAAAGGCCGTTTTCACTACAAAAATTAACCCATTTACAGCCTGGTACAAAAAACGAAATACATCTGATAAGTTAGTGGCATCATGTGCTCCCACTGTGGGGGGGGGGGGGGGGGGGGTGAATTTTTTTCTAACTCCTCTGATTTTTTGTTATTAAGGAAAACGGTCATGCCCATATAAGGGTTGCGGCAGATTTGATTGACAGCTGCAGCGTGCTGAGCAGTCTCAGGTCAGAAGCAGGGCAGAGCAGGAGGCTAGCAGCACTAGCTTGGTCCGTCGGACTTTTTTTCTTCGTGTGGAGTGTTTGTTTAGCAACAAATATGGCTTGCTGTGCGATTAATTGGATTAACAGACCATCCAAGACTGTGATGCTTCAGTATTTTTCGGTAAGTGATATAGTAGTTTTATATTAACTGCATACTCGTGTCGGTATCATAGACTGTAAATATTACGGTGTCTATTTTTGCGGTCCTAGCTTGTTTAACGTTAGCTTGGTGATATACATAGGCTGTAAATATTAATGATATAGTGATATTGTTAAATGTACTGCATACTCATCGGGAGGTGTCGGTATCTATGTATGACTTGCCTCAGTGTAGCCCATTATTTACGGTCAATGGTTTAACTTTAGCCGATCAAGAGACACAGATGCTAATGGAAACATAGCTATCCAGGACTAATAAACTGGAGGGTTAAACTAAGTCCGAAATGTTAGAATTTGAATTGTTTAGATGTTGAAAAGAAAGAGTTTGTGTGATGTTATAAACTAAAGGCCCAACACGATGGTTAACCATAGACTGTAATGCTCACAGAGAGTTGGGACCGGTTATTATATTAGCTTGAATTTCCCTCGGGATCAATAAAGTATCTATCTTTAAATCATTTAAGTATTTATTTCATGATAAGATGAAGTACTATACGAAATAAATGCCTTAATGTTTCCTTACACTAAATCTGTGGTTGTATGTGGAATATCATTCTGCAAGTGAGTGAGAGAGCTGAAAGTAGATTGATTACAATAAGGTTTATCTTAGAATAGAAAGAATCATTTCCATGTTGATTACCTTCATACCTTTGTTGTCTGGGTAGTACACGGTTGAATTTATAAATGCACTCTTACACACAGATGAAAACAGAAAATGCACAAAAATGGATTTAATGGATAACTGCTATTTTCTGTCTTTTTTTGTCATCCTGGAGACCCTGCACTAAAAGTCTCTCCTGGATCCATGTCACATGCTCAAGCTTCTTCAGTCTTTTCATCAGTCGAAGTTCTGCTGAGAGAAGATGGCCAGCAGATGAGATGGCCGTACATCAAGGAGCTCCACAAGCTTCAGGAGAAGGAGGGTTTGCATCTTGACAACAATTGTGGTGTAAGAAGCTGTTCAATAAAAATATTTCTCCATCAAACAACTTGCAGTCATACCCTTTTCTTCACATGTTTAAACCCTTTGTCTAGTTTAGATGGGAGAAAGCAGATATGATGTGATATTGATCTGGGAAGACATTTTTAACTGTGTTTTTATTCACAAGTTATTGATTGTATTTACTCTGTATGTATCTTGATTTAAGAACGGGGCTGTGTCTAAGGGCATATGTTTTGCAATGACTCTGTTCCATCCCATTTTCAGAAATGAACTGCATTAGTATTTAGTAAAAAGTTGTGTAAAAGTAAAAACTTAGCTATTGAGTTGAGCATTAATGCACATTTTAGTAATTTCAAATCTAAAATGTATACTCAGAAGTAGAAACAAAGGAGTGCATTTAAATATTTATTTAATCTGAAAAACCACATTCAAAAAAGCCTGTTTTTACACCAGAAGTTAACATGTTTACGGCTTGGTACAAAAAACCATTTGATGAAGGATAATTGTTATTCACAATAAGGGGCTCGGTGTAACGGTTTGTCAGGAGGCTTAAAACCCGCCTCAGCTCCAGCTTTCAGCCTGTCGTTAGGTTGGCTGAAAGTTATGGTGAGAGCACTTCCAACATGGAGACCGCCATCGATGCAGGAACAAGTGGGTTACATCTCTCAGGCCATCCAGGGGAGACCTGCCTCGCAGTGAGTTGTTGAAGAAGGGAAGCAGGCCTTTCAACCGAAGTCCACCCCAACCGAACCAACAAATGCAGATGTTGTTGAGGCCTAGGTTTCTTCTTCTGTCTCTGCAGCTCTCTGGGCACATGGGCGGACATAGCTGTCACCAATAATCCACACTGTCTATAGAAGAAAAACAAAAATGTTCAATGAATGCCTCAGATAAGGCAACATTTACAGTTCACTACACGTGACAGCTCAGGGTGTGTTTTGTTATTAGCCACATCTGCAGGGATAATATTGAACAAGGTAGGCACAACTCATAATAATAGATGCCAGACTTGAGATACATTTCTAATACCTACAGTTTTTGGTGTGTGCACCTGACCCTTCGTCATCACTGGCCACAGACTCCATGACTTCAGGGCTCTATAGAAAATAAATATCTTATGATAAATATAAACCATTTCTTTTTCAAGTGTCATGTTCACCCACATCGCTATCAGTAAATATAAGTCACAGACATTCCTCTGTTAGTCAGAACAGTAACAACCATGAACTGTATGCATTGTAATATTGATTTCTTCTGGATGTCTCTCATTTATTTACAGTCTATGGTCTAACAGTAGTTTAACAACAACAACAAAGCTCTTTTATCGTTTTAAAACGGACTTCTTATACTTTAATATGTAATTACACCCAAGCAATGATTTGTAACACAATACGAGAATTTATTTGTAAAGATCAGCCTCAAAGTGGTTCTTAAATTGTATGTTAAAACGATGCTAATGTATTGCTCTGCTAACCCGGTCTACTAACTGCTGTGACAAATAACTAATGACCATAATTATATATTTAAAAAAAGTGTAGTTTTAATACTAAAATGATATATTTGGGATGACGATAATTCGTTGTAACTGTGTTATAGAAAAGTTTAATGTTAACTTACTGTTTATAGAGTTATCTCTGGACGAGTGGGAGCAGGAAAGCCGTAGGGGGTGATGTAAAGCAGACGTTAGCTTTGTTGTGAAGTGGACTGCTAGCTAGCGTCGAGCTGGTCGAGCATCGGCGGACTTTAGTCCCGCCTTAACGCTGTCGTTACGTTGATCCCGCTTTGATCCAAGTTAGGTTGAGACAACAATTCCAATATGGAAGCGCCCGTCGATTGGACTCTTTTTAAGCCTCCGTCACAGACGGGATACGTCACTCAGGGTTCGTCCAGTATTATTTACAGTCTATGGTTGTCACCCACATCAGACGAGAGTTCCCTGAACCTGGTGAAACTTATACAGGTTTCCAACTCCCTCCCCTTGAATAAAAAAATAGCTGGAGCTCTATCACGTCCACAGCTGTGTCCATCCCACGTTTTTGTTAGTGCAGGATGTTTCCCTACCACATCAAAGAGTTTAATGTAATACAGTTTGGATTGGAAACTATAGCTGACATACACGTTTTATACTTTTTGGGGAGAGGGGGAGGGAACTTCGTCTTTGTGAATGACATATGGACATGTCCTTTTAGGTGGTCCTGGTTAAAAGGCAGCAGCAACTTCACACAGTGATAACAACCCATCATAAAACATGTCATATGGCCCTTTATCATATCAATATTAGGAGCAGCAGGGGTCCTAACACACGCTGCAGTCATTTCTGCTGTACTATTTACAATAGCAGGAGTAGATCAATAATAATAATGATCATGTCTCTGTAGGAAACAAACTTCATTTGTTTACACACATTTAAAACTAGATTAGTATGTGGCAATGCCTGGACAGAAATACAACACAGTCAGAAAGACTAGATGGCTTTTCTATCAGGGAGGGGCTTCAATTCTGACTCTTTAGTTAACTGTAAAACATACTCCGCTCTGTTTCCACTTTAAATATTAAACTACAGTGATTTAAAATATGTCTGTGATTGATTAGGAGTATTTCATATGAACCATCAAAAATCAAAACAGCTAAATGAATGAACACATTAGGGAAGAGACACCAAACGCCTCATCACCCATAGACCTCAGCTCATGTTTGAATGTACCCTCTTTGTGACTCTTTCTTCCTGTGCACTATACCTCCTAACTGAATTTGCGCAAAAGTTATCCTGCTTCATAAGGGAGGTGACCCCCATGACATTAACAATTACCGCCCAATTTCTTTTATTAATTCTGTAGCTAAAATGTTTGTATAAAAATAATTTTAATCAACTATTACACCATTTAACTGACTTTAATGTGGAAAACCCAGGGAGGTGGAGTGTCTTTACAACAATACCAATACTATAACTGTGTGACAGTCAGAAAGCGCATCTATGCCCCAGATGTTAAACTTTTATCTGTGTTGTTATATCGCTTCTACCTTCGTCGTGAGTTTAATCAACTCTATATCACAGTTGTGTATATTCACCCTAAAAGCCAATGCCTCATCTGCCTGCAAAATTATTTCTGATGTAGTGGAGAAACTGCAATCAATTTCACCTGATGCACCGAATTTATACTTGAGGATTTTAACCATGTCTCCCTCAAAAAGACACTTCCTAATTTTCTGCAATATGTATCCTGTCTAAACAGGCAGGATTAAGTTCTTGATCTTTGTAATTGGTTAGTGAAGTAGGCATATAAATCACTTCCACCTTGGGGATCACAACTGTGTGCACCTACTGCCTACATTCAGAACTGTGTTAAAGAGAACCAAGGTCCAGACCAAGAACACTATATGGACTGGACAGAGGAGTCTTTGCTCTGTCTGTAGGAGTGTTATGACTGCACTAACAGGGATATGTTTAATGAAGCATGGGGTGATGATCTGGATGAGCTTGCTGATGTCACATGTTCTTATGCTGCCTTCTGCAGAAATATGATTGTACCAAAATGTACCCTGATAACAAGACACGGGCTACTAAGTTAGTTAAATTTAGCATTTTTTAAACATGGAGCAGCTTCTGAGTTGCATACAGCCACTAAGGAGTTGAAAAATAAAGCGCCAATTCATAACAAGTGTTATCTCGAGATGCTTTACAAAACCAGGCTAATGATTAACAACCATCTGCCAAAACTGCATCTGGTTTGAAAAATGGGATACGGGATGGGATAAGATGCAGGAAGAAGGATAGGTACAAATGGGGGGGGCAAAGCAGCAGGCCATCACCACCAACGATCCAGAGGTACCTACTGTACGAGACATAAGAGCTCAGGAGCTCCCAGAAAAATATGTGGTTAGTAACTAAGATTTACAGATAGTGACTTGCAGTAATATGATGTGAATGCATAGAGAGAGAGGGAGAGATAGGAACTAAAGGTGCTAGTTCTCCCGGTAGTCTAAGCAGCATAACTAGGAGCTGGTCCATACCTGTGCCAGCCCTAACTATAATCTTTATCAAAAAGGAATGTCTTTTTTATACTATTGAGCTGTGCTCAATATTTCATTACATTTGACGAGTCCTTACAAGCTCAACATGAACCAAAAGTCTAGAAAGATGCTGTGGTTGTTCCTGTTCCCAAAATCAGCTGCTCAATAAACTCTCTGAATGATATGACACTGACATCAATTGTGATGAAACTTCAGAAATTGGTGAGGTCTGAAATTCTAAAGAAAACAAAGCATGACCTGGATCCCATGCAGTTTGCGTATAGGCCACTTAGAGGAGTGTAGGATACCACAGTCACTTTAATGAATTTCGTTTTTAAACATCTGGAGGTCAAAGGAATATATAGGCTTTTATTTATTAATTTTTCTTCTAGTTTTAATATAATTTAACCCCACATTTTAACTAAGAGGCTTAGAACAGTTTGTTTTGGGGAATAATCTTGTTGGCTCGATTCTGAACTTTTTTAACTAATAGGACACAAAGACTGAGAGTGAATGGAACCCAGTCTGACCAGGTTTGCTCCTCCACCAGCAACCCACAGGGATGTGTGCTTTCGCCTCTTCTGTTCATCCTCTACACTAATATATGTCGCATATGAATAAACATTTTCTTCCTCTTCATTGACAAGACTGGCATTAAGATAGATGTATATAATGGGTAAACATAACCAGTTGGACTCCAACCTGTTAAGTCACATCTTCTTGTATGTTTTTAATGGCGAAGTTAAAGCAATTTTACACAAATGATAACAGGAGTCACTCCATAAATTTAACTGAAATGGTCATTTTACCTTTATTTGCCAAAAGTTCATTTGCTGTGGTCTTCAATCTGCAAGCTGTTCTTTAAGTTATATCTGATATGTTCCTAGTTCTATTATGTTGCATTTTTGTGTTTGTCTATCCTTAACCTTTCTGCTTTAGAAGAAACCGCAATGTCTGCAACCTATGTGTGCTCTCTGGGGGAGGCTGCTTGACTCAAACAGCCAAACACATTCCCCCCCTCTCCTTGAGAAGCTCCACTCCACAAATTCATTTAACACTCAATCTAATTACACAGCTGTGTGAAATACTGGATTCTGATTCTTAACGATCAACTATGTTTGTTATATAACAAGATTGAAATGAGCTATTAAGTACTCAAAGATACATTATTTTAGATTTAAATATGACTTATCCCTTTTCAAAAAAAAAAATCTCCTTCTTGTCCTCCTCCCAACCCTAGAATCTTTCCCCATGGAATTTGGTACTTGTAGTTGTTTGATAACTTGCCATCCATCCTGGCCATATCTAATGCTATCTCTCCGCTACAACCATGTCATTCCTGGACCTCACCTTCTTCTCTCTGCACTCTTACCCGTGACAATCTATACGAGGTCTGTCATAGCTGATTCGCTCCTTTGTTTTTATTGGTTGATCATGTTTGTCTATAGGATTCTCTGTGCTGTTCAAGCCCTGACTCTCGATTGTCCCATGACAATGCTTCACTTATATCCACATGACACACAGATACACATTTGCAAACACACAAAGACATACTTTATATAGAGCAAAGTGTTTAGTGCAGGAGATGATAAGATAAGATAAGATATTACTTTATTGATCCCCAGAGGGAAAATTCAGGCGTTGCAGCAACAAACAGAGAAGAAGGTAACACAGAAATCAAAAGTCAAAAACAGAATAGGTAAGATACATACAAATAAAATAGCATAGATGTACACAACCTTTACTAGAAAAGCACCATACAAGCTCCAGTCCATTTACAATTTACAGTACCATCGTCACTGCCATTTACACAGTTTTCATTCCCAGGCTAAAGGAGCAGGCATTCTTAGGGGGAGAAGAATGAAGCAAGCAATTATGGTTCCTTGTGGAAAAGTAAACCACAATAGGGTATTCTGTCACTGCTTTTTCTTACAGGACTCAGTACTCAGGTGGGTTGAGTATCCTATTTACAAGAGAAGGCAGCTTGAGGGGATGGGAAGGCCTGCGTGCCAGGCATTCCTAAGTGCACAGTGGACACATTATAATGAAAATGACAAGGCAAGCTAGAGAAAGATAATGCATGTTATGGAGTGAGAAAAGGTTGTCCGCTCACTGTGCTATGAATTGAGTCCAGCAAGGGTAAACCACAAAGTAACACCAAATAGAAAACATTAATTCTTTTAAGAAGGAAAAACATTCAACACAGAAGTGAGTTAATGCACACTGCATTTATTTTTTATCCATTTTGGATTAATTCTGTTGAAAGTATCAACAATAATTAAAACAGAAATTTAAAGAGCAGGGTTTCTACATAAACAGACGCTGTCACACTTTTTGGTTGATTCTTTACATTTATTTTACTTCCTAAAATTATGGGAAATAATATTGCCATGACAGAATATTTTAGACAAAACAATGCTTCCAACATTCTCACAACAGGTTGGGGCAAGTTCCTTCTGTTTTTAACTGTCAGAGACCATTTCATCTCAGTTACTGTAAGTTGTACAAAAAAACTTCCGCCATGCAGGCAACCATACGTTCCAAATTAGGGGCACCAACAACTGGTTAATTTGTTTAACATGTTTTTACAAGTTGCTAGCATGAAAGAGTAACTGTTCTGTCGCACTGATTTAGATTGATTGACTAATGAAATAAAGACCAAGTAGATTTAGCATGTGGAGGTTTCTTAGATGCATTAAAATGTGATATAATCATGCCAAATCGGTTGGTCTGAATGGTTGTCAAATAACAAAGACTTGCAACATTTACCTCTGTCGCGAGGAATGTCAGAGGGAGCAGATGATCAGTTAGAATGTGCATGATAATCACACTGACATGTTTTGCTCATGGCATGTTGTTGACACGCAGAAGTTACAATAAGACTAGTCATGGAGCATGGGGACAGAGTGTGAAATGCTATTAGTCCAAACCCTGATCCTATTCTCTGGGCAGATCATCAAAATTGCATTTCCAGGTAAGAGAACATTTATCAATTAATTCTCATTCACTATTGTATGAAAAAGGAGGTACACAGCACCTAAAAAGTTTTAGTGCTTATAGCTGGTAGGCACAGATAGACAGAAAGAGCAGGGTTGGGATATTTCCAAGAGAGAAGAAAAAGGTAAAAGCAAGATACTCTTAAGTAACATTAAGTTAAGTAACCACATTTTGGTAAATAGTAAATGGACTTGGACTTGAATAATTGGTTTCTGGTCTTTTGACCACTCAAAGTGTCAAATGCAACCTACATTCACACAGTGATATACCTATATAGTACCCGACTGCCCAAGACTATTTCATTCACATGCAGCTGGCGTAGCAGCAAGAGCAATTTGGGGTTCAGTGTCTTGCACAAGGACACTTTGATATGTGACTATACCAATAAGACACAGTTAATGACTGATTTCTGATTCCATCTCTTTTTTGAAAAAAGAACCCTCTTTTTTTTTATGTCTTCATTTTGCTCCTGTGTAACAAATAATATTCATTTTTTGCATTTTTTTTCTGAGAGTATGAGACTATAATCTCATGACCATCAAATTTGAAATATACTCAATGATCCTTAATTTGGCAAGCCCGAACAATTACAATTTGGAGTCAGGCTTGCCTATAGTCTCTACAAATAAATCAATCTTGTTAAAAATACACTTATCAGTAGATAGATTTAATATCTACTGATAAATGCTTCTGTAAGACAAATCAATGTATTTTCTACACAGATTTGCTTTATGAAAGGATAGACAAAAGACATACTTGTATAATATTTCACTAAAACTATCAGTGATGATAAGTAACTAAACATCTGTATCTATGAGCATCTGACACTGAAACCAAAAGAGACACTCAGGAAGTTCCCTGCTTTCTTCATAAACAAGAAAAGAAATGATGCAGTAAAAGGCATTAAATGAGAGATAATCCGACCACACAAGTCTCTTAATGCTGTGAAACAGTTTACATATCTGGGCATCAACATTCTACCGAATTTAAAAGATGTGATCAAATTGAATTATGATCCTACAATTGAAGCAATTACTAGCTCGATTAATAGAAGGACATCCATACCACTCTCCTTAATTGGAAAAATTAATGTTTTGAAAATTAATATACTTCCCAAATTGCTTTATTTGTTCCAAAACATCCCTTTACCTCCTCCTTCAAATCTATTCTCGAAACTTAAGAAAGCTGTTCATACATTTTCTATGGAATAATGATGGCCAAGATTAAGACTGTCGCTTCTGTACTTACCTTATGATAAAGGGGGGCTCCAGTGTCTTAATCCGGTATACTATTGGGCAGCTCAACTATTATGTTTTACTTTATAAATAAAAATTCTCCTGTCTGGAAAGAGATGGAATCCCAATCCTTAGAACTGTCCCTTCCTGAATATATGTACTCAACTAGTCTAAAGAAACTCAGGAGTAAAACTACTAACCCCATAACCAGGAACATGATTAATGTTTGGTATGATGTAAGGAAACATTTGGATGAGCCACTTTCTCTTTCACGTTTCAGTCCAATTTGGGGAAATGATAATTTTACTCCAAAGCTGATAGTGGATTTAAGATCTGGCTAGATAAGGGGCTGCAGACAATTCAGGATTTATATAGACTAAATGATGATAAACTAATGTAATTTGAGGAGCTTGTAAGTAAACGCAAGATCCCACAGACACACATTTTTGCAACTCTGAAACTTAATTGGAGGAAATCAAAACAATCACTAGATGTCCTTCCTTTTCACCTTTAGAGAAAACTGTTTTGAAAGACAGTACTGGGAAAAACATAATATCTGGATTTTATGATTTATTTATATCTGGATCCCCTGAATGGTCTGAAACTAAACTTGGAGTTTGGAGAGAGAACTTACAGGACAATATTTCATTAGATGAGTGGGAGAATGCTTGCAAAACAGCTCAAACACGTCTTAGGCTTTCACAATATAATTGGTCGATGGGAACCTATATAACTCCAGAAAAACTACTTAAGTTTAATAGTAATATCTTAGATTTATGTTTTAAATGTGGACAATCCAAGGGAACCTTATTTCACTGAGTCTGAGAATGTGGAAAGATAAAAAAGTTCTGGGCAGAGGTAAAACATATAGTAGAACCTATTTTGTCACTACAATTAACAATGGAGCCCACATTTTTCATCTTAGGTGTTTATTCAAAAGAGCATATTATAAAGGAAGGAAAAGCGAATTTTTCTAGATTTGTGTTTGCTTCAATCAAAGCGGATGATAGCATTATCATGGAAAAATATAAATAGACCAAGTATTGGTAAATGGTTGAAGGAATTGTCTGCATGTATACCCTTAGAAAAATCCACCTATTCCATAAAGGGGAAACCAGAAATATTTGAAAAAATATGGGGTCCTATTCTTAATTATTTAGAAGTGACAGATCTGAAAAACACACTGGATCAACAAAATGATTCTGGAAACGATTGATTAAATGTTGCTCTGCTAGGGACAGAATGGAAACCTTGTTATGCGCAGATTGTATGGTCAAATGGAAAGACACTGATAATTAGTGACTGTATGAGCAGCATGTTAAGCATAGTTTAATTTTATTATTATTATTTATTTTATGTTTTTCTCCTATTTTATTTGTAATTATAACTCTTTTTCTTTATTATTTATGTATATTTTTTCTCCCTCTCTTTTTAATGTAATGTATTAGTATTTAATTGGGTTTCTGTTTGTCTATTGTTATGACCATATCTTAAAAAATGAATAAAGAAATTGTTTAAAAAATGCATTAAATGACTTTGACTAAAACACTTCAAGACTATATATGAAACAATAAATAAAATAATGTATTTGTCCATTGACAATTATTCAATCAGTAAAAAAAAATCAACAGTAAGATTTTAAGGATTTTAGAAATACATTAATTTAAAAAAATAACATAAGTTACAGTTTGAGTGATACAAGACTTAACAGAAAAAGCTGTTACATGTGTTACAAATAAAAATATTTAAAAATGATTATCAAATAGATTAAAATATTTACACCAAGGTATTTGAGTTTCAGTGCTCAGTATCTAGCTGTGCTTCCCAGGCCCTTTCACAGGAGCTGATGCATGCTTACATGCCAAGATGATATTTGCCAATTATATATTTGTGTATCATTTGTGTAGCCTATTAAAGAGACAACTAAGCTAAATTAATTTCCTCTGAAGAGGCGGGAACAATTATAGAGACATGAGTGATTTGCAGAATTGGTAAGTCATGCCCTTACTCTGCTCAATGATTGGTCAGACCTGAACATGTCCCGCCCAAGGGTGGCGCCTTGAACCTGCTGTATGTTGGAGCGTTGCGTTCAACCACTGTTAAGCATACAGGATTGCTTTGTACAGGGGTGGTCGGTCTGAAAACAAGAAGCACCGGAGGGAAGTTGCAGTCATTTGAGTTAAAGCCTCACTTTTCACCGTTTCACCACTGGATTCCTTATTCACATTGGTGTTGGATTAATCTGAAACCCCTCTTTTTAAATTTTTGTTTTTGCTTTTGACATAAAGTCGCCGAAGCAATGGGATCCCAGGCATCCAAGGGAGATGTAGCAGCAGAGGCAAACGCTTCTGCCCCTGAAGCTTCAGCTGTCAAAACCAACGGACAGGTAATTACACTGCATTGGGTTGCTATTACTTTCCTTTAATTCAATTAATTTACTATGTGTACGCAGTCTACCTCTCCTCCCTTTAACAAAAGCCTCTTGGTCATCTGGCCACTCTTTCGGGTATTGGTACTTTTTAAAATTAGTACAAGTGGGATAAGACACGGTTTGACCCTTATTGGGTGGTTATAATTTGGATTTAGCCTATTTGATAGAAAACAATTACACTATCCAGAAAAAGGGAGATATACTCTACTTAGCCTAAGTATAAGCTGTATTTTCCCCCGAAATTTAAATCTTAGGCTCCCAGCTGGAATAGACAACAGAAATTTGAAGAATTTTCATTTTTCCGACAATGAGCCTCATCCTTGTCTTTGTTTAGCCGCTATCTGTCTGGTACATTAGCCTGTCTACGGGATGCTACCGCCGCGTATCGTCAAATGTGGGGACTGCAAGGCGTCGCCTCTGAGACAAGCGACACGGTGGTTAATTGATGAGCACGAGGATGCCTTGGGAAAAAAAAGGTTGACAGCTAAAATAAGCATCCCCTATATTTGCATGTGCAGAGGGAAGTCTTTTTACTTGTATAGCCCTTCTGTTTTCTGCATGAGAAGGTGAAGGTTGAGAAACAGAAATAGATAACCAATTTTTTTTACAACCATTTTTTAGGAGAATGGCCATGTGAAAACCAACGGGGATGTTTCTACAAAGCCTGATGTGAATGCTGCTGGGACCAATGGCTCAGCTGAGGCAGCCCCGAAGCGTGAAGCCGGTGCAGGAGGTGATACTATTGAGCTGGCACTCCCTGCAGATGGAGAGACAGCCAAGCCAGAAGGAGAGGCTGCAGCTAAAGAGACACCTAAAAAAAAAAAGAAGTTCTCTCTGAAGAAGACCTTCAACTTCAAACTGAACTTGAAGAAGAGCAAAAAGAGTGAGGCTGTGAAAGAGGAAGCTGTAGCAGCCACCACACCCACTGAGGAGAAGCCGGTGGAGAACAGTGCTGCTGCAGAGGAGAAAAAGGAGGAATTAAAGGAGGAGGCTGCTGCTGCCACCGATGCTCCAAAGGCAGAGGAGGGACCTGCTAAAGAGGGGGCCCCTAAGGAGGAGGCAAAGGAGGCAGTGGCTCCAGCCCCTGAGGCCACGCAACCAACAGAGGAGAGCAGCGTGACCCCCTCTCCCTCTGAAAAGAAAGAGTGATCAACCTTTATCTCACAGTGAACTGGATGAACTGTTTTTCAAAGTAGAACATTTTGAGAGTATATATATATATATATACATATGTATATATATATGTGTGTATATGTATACATATGTATATGGATATATGTAAATGTATGTGTATATGTACACGTGTGTGAGAGACTTTGAGGTGCCATTTTTCGTCATGATAACAAGACGACAGACTACATTCACTAGATCACTGCTCAACATCTTGACCTGGAATGGGTTTTAGGCTGTGGGTTGTGTTGCTTCATGGAAGATGGATATAATTGGTTAGAGCGCAGGCTAATAACACCATGAAGTATAGAAGGAAGAAGATGGATGGAGAGAATGAAGTCCAAGCATCTTCTCTCTAAAAATCTACAGACCAAGACTCTTGAAGGAATGAAGCTAGATAAGAAACTAGGACACCATAGCCACTTAAAATGTCTTTTGAATAGAGGGGGGGGGGGGGGGTTAATAGAGACTTACCAACTTTATACATTCCTATATTTTAACCCAAATATGAAATATTTTGTGATGTATTACAGAGAACCATCTTCAAGTTTCAGAGAAGCTATTACTTGTTTGTGAAAAAGAGAAAAAAGATCATTTTGATTTTTACGTTTCTATGAAAAAAGAACACCTAAGCTACATACTATATTCACTGTTGCAGTTTGATATGAAACAGACTTGTTTCGTGTAAGTCTGAATCTGCTTGTCTCTGTAAATATATTGGATTGATTTCTGTTCTTTATTTTGATAATGTTGACAGATGTTTCTGGTTTTGGCGTAAAGTTGAAAATGTTAAATAAATGTTGGTTACCTGTCAGTATATGTGTCTTAATGTTTTTTAGAATATTCCTCGTTTTCAAAATCAGTACACTTGAAAGCTTTCTAAAGCCTAATGATAATATTAAAGAGTTATAAGGAACTTTGGTGACATATTATAGCCATTGGCAGAAGTTTAGAAGCAAAACTAAAAATAAAAAAGAACTGGAGATAATTTGCAGTAGACTACAGGGTAACACACTTAGACTGTATGTTATAAGTTTCATTAGAGCTGAGCTATGTTTGTATTATTTGTAAAGAGGAAATCAAAATAGGCTTAGTATAGATATTTACCATTATTGGACTGTCAGTAACTCTGTCACTGCCTCTAACAATTACAACAAAGATAAAGATTAAAATGATTAACAAAAATAATCCATCAGTGAATATAAAAAACAAACATTAACTATTTTTGATTAAGTTAAGTAGTGACAACTACATTGAAAAATGTGTCTCCTATAAACAAATCAAGTGCATCATTCTGTGATTACTAGGTGAGGCAAAACCACCAAATTGGTTTAGAGATAATACACAAATGTGAGCTTCATTAAACCCCTGCTCTCTGTGTGACCTTTAGCCTTGTGGCCTGAGAAATCAGCAGTGTTACACCCACCTTCTCCTCACTCAACCTTTACATCTACAGTCTTACTTTAATTTTCGGGGGCCAGTGGCCTCCTGAACATGACTAATTGAACACAGCAGTCCTGCTCTAGCAGATCAGAACTGACCTGGTTGAAATGGTGATATTATGGGTTGAGTTCAGAGCTACATTGACTCACCCCACAGACATTTATGAATTATTTAAACCAAACTGAAGCTCCACTATTGATTCAGCTTTCTCAATTTAGAGGCACATTAACTTGAAAACAGCAGCAACAGTTTGTTTTAACACTTTAAATACCAAGAAAAGCAATTATACTTCTTAAATAAATTGTGTAGCATTTCCTTGCCTTTACTCCCACCAGCTGCTATACACTTGCAGCATGGTAGACTGTAAATTATTAATAGTAGCTTCACAAAGATTAACTTTTGTCGTGTTGTTTTTCCTCAGTTGTTTTGTATGCACTGCATACAATGAGCTTCTTTGACAGGAGGACTTGGAGGTGCAGAATAGCATTCAACAATAACAGGGTCACCAAAGATTTGCCCTGAAGGTGCCCTGAAGTGTCAGAATAAACTCATGTTTGAGCATACACTGACACCATGTGGCCATTTTGTGGAATATCACACAGCAATAGTCTAGGCTCCCAACTTTTTAAAGCATATTCAAATCAATCATTCAATCAATCAATCAAACTTTATTTATATAGCACCTTTCAGACAATTGCAGTTCAAAGTGCTTTACAAGAGTGCAGAAAAAGTGATAGACGAAAAAGTAGTTTGAAAAATAATTGAGAGACTAATGTACACCAATAAGAATTTAATAAAATAACATAAAATAAATAAGTATGGATAAAAAGTAATAAAAAGACAAGAAATAAAAGTAATAAGATAATGAAATGAATACACACAAGAAACATAAAAAATTGTAGAAAGATAAAAAACAATAAAATAATATTAAGATGGAATTTATTTATAAATGTAAAAATACATGTATAATAATGATAAATGGTAAATGGACTTCAGCAGATATAGAGCTTTTCTGGTCTTCTGACTACTCAAAGCACTTTTACACTGCAGGTCACACCTACACATTCATACACTGATGGTAGTGTTCGCTATGTAGTGAGACCATCAGATGTAACTAATCCCATTCATACGCATTCATACGCCGCTGACGAAGCAGCGGGAGCAATTCGGCAAGTCTTGCCCAAGGACACATCGGACATGTTGCTGCAGCAGCTGGGGATCGAACCCCCAACCTTCCGGTTGAGAGACGACAACTCTACCACTGATCCACAGCCGCTCCAAATAATAATAAAAATAAGATTCTAAAAATGAAAATATGTTAATAAAGTAAGAGAAATAAATTAATCAGGATGATAATAAAAATAAATATTAAAAAACATAACTCAAACGGTAAAAAGTTCATTTAAAAATAGAGATACTGATAAAACCTAAGAAAATAAATAATTATAAGTGAAGCTGGAATGATTAAACACAAAATAAATCTAATTGTTCATCACAGTGTATAACAGAATCTCTGAGTATGATAGTTTACTCCTAGAAAATGTTAATTGCATACTTATTCAAATGATGATTATAGATTTTTTTATCTACATGTTCCTGACATGTTTTACAATATTTGAATGGCCAAAATACATTTTTACAATCTGTAAAGGGTGATTAATGAAGATTTTTTCTTTTTAATCATATTTATGGATTTCTTTCTGTACATCAAGAAGAAACACCCTGTCAAATAAACTAATTGATTTTTTTTATTATAATATGAAGTAAATGTACTATAGCGTTTACTTAAATGAAATATATGGTCATTTTTGTTTAAAAAAGTCAACATTTAAATGTCTCAGCTAGCTATGAACTCTGAAACAAACATTTGCAACTATAGTCATTTTTTAAAGATGTTAACATCAGCAGATACAGTATGTTAAGAGCAAACCACACCATGCAAATATAATCTATATTTTTGTTTGTAATACCGGAACCTCCCACAGGGGCTGTTGAGCATTTGTGATTGGTGGAATGGGGCTGTCCAAAGAAACAAAGAAAAAAGACTGCTATTAGGAAGACTACCGGTAATTATTCTGCTTTTGTACCTAATTTTGTACCTCAAAACCAAATCAATTTTATTTTCCATTTATTTAAACATGTTGAGATAACATTCTGGCATCACAGAATACAATATCTTGCCTTTGAGTATGATATTGCTTTAATACAACAGGCACCATATAGATGTAAAAAGTAATAATAACAGATCATTATTATTTGCTTCACCAACCCAACTATTTCCACAGCCTAAATGAAACTGGAGTGTTGCCAAATAGTTCAAACCTTCTCCATCACTCTTGCTACCTTGTGTGTTTCTACAGGTAACCACAGACCATCTTATCTGAATTATGTATATTCTTTGTAATCAGAGCACATGGCTATGGCCGAGGGATGTACCCTTTTTAATACAGCAGTTCCGACCAAGCAAAATGTTCGAACAAGATGCCTCTTGTTCCATGGTTGACGATATAGAAGAACAACATCACTGGGACTATTTAATATATGTATCACTCCTCCTAAGCAAGGAGTTCTGAATACTTTCATTTTACACTTACAGCTGACAGTATTTTTCTTTATTAATAAATCTCATACCACAGAATCAGATAACAGACACTAATTTCACTGGTTACATGATGAAATTGATATATCATACAAATAAATGTTCATACAACAAAGAAGCTGCTCTGTGGTAACACCACTGTGTCACCCCACAATCCTCCACATTAAGCCTCCGCTCTGGAAATAACAACCTCCTCCATTTCCCCAGGACTAAACTGCACACCATGGGAGACCGGGCCTTCTGCTCCACTGCTCCCAGTCTGTGGAACGCTCTCCCCGACCAGCTGAGGGCACCACAGTCTGTGGACGTTTTTAAAAGGCCTCTAAAACCCCACCTTTTTAACAGAGCCTTTTTCTAGTGTTTTTTTTTAGTATCCTTAGTTGCCTTTCTTGTTTTTATTCAAATTATTTATTCTGATTCTCTGTAGCACTTTGAGATTTTTTCCAAAAACATACAGTGCATTACAAATAAAATGTATTATTATTATTATTATTTATTATAACCATTGACACAAACAGAGTAGCAAGAGTGCAGTAGAAGGTTTGGGTTGCTTGGAGACTGTTATGTTTTAGTTAAATTGTGGATCCTGTTGATTTGGTGGAGTTAAAATAATCTGCTGTTAATTTTTAATCTGTGTAGATTCCTTTTGCCACACATTTGAGAGGGATAGAGTTGAAGGAGAAATGTTCCACTAATTAATCAATTACTGATTGTAGTACTCTTCCAGATAAATCAAAATGAAAAATCCATCCATGACAGCAGGCTATATAAGCTGCCCCAGACATCCCTCTCCACAGTGACATTTTGCTCCTCCTAGGGGATCCCAAGGGCGTTCCTAGGCATGAAGTGGTACAGAAGCCTACAGAATACCGTCATCTGCAAAGAACAGAGATGAAATTCTGAGGTCCTCAAACCAGAAACCCTCCTCCCCCCGGCAGTGCCTTGAGATCCTGTCCATGTAAATCACTAACAGAATCAGGGACACGGAACAGCCCTGGAAGAGGCCAACATACATAGGGAACATGTCTGACTTTGTGCCGAGATTGCAGACACAGTGCTCACTCACAGGGCTTTAGTGTGGTTTGAAGACTAATTAATGTTAACTTAAAACCAGCATTTCTCTGTGTGTAATGATGCAATTAAAAACACACTTGGAGAGATTTGCCAAAAATTGATTATCTTACAATGCAGGTTAATTCAGGGTCTGCTCAACTGATAATTTAAATGTAATATAGAGAAGACCTACGACTGTCACTTCCTTCCTTTTCTTAACCAGAGACCACAAAAAGCCAGTGGTAGGGAGGACTAAGTCTTGTTCCTCAGGTTCACTCGACCAGGCAACATAACTTCATGTACCAAATAGATGCTGAGGTGCTAAAGCAGAGGTGATCAACCAGTTTTCCTGGCACATGTTTATTACACTTGCACGTTCATTTAAAACTTCTGGCGTTCTTTTCACTAGTTTCTGCTGTCATCTGTGCAGTGGAAAGTCGCAACAATCCTGTCTCCTATATGCCACACATGAATCATGAGAATCATTCACAGATAACAAGCCAGGCACAGTGATGGGAGACATAATTCCTAATAAAATAAAGACTACTTTAACAGCCTTTAAACTTGACAGTGAGCCACATCATTTTGTCCAAAATTGATGAAAAAGTCCTCAAAAACACAACTAAATACTAATAAAGATCTCAATTCAGTGACTGAATACACTGGGGAGACTAATAGCAGACAGCTTATGAGGCCCTTCAAGATCACAGGGATATTTTTTTAAGATCATTGCAACCTTAAATTTCTTTAAAATACAATTTGAAAAAAAAGTAAGGTGATCTGTTTGCTGATAGAACGGTCTGTCTTCTGAAGTCACTCCAATTCCATTTTCATGTCAAGATGGTATATAATGTATAAAAACTAAATAACACCCAGTAAACTGCTTTCTGCATTAACAACAATATATGAACTAATACCTGAGGACACTCCCCACCCAGAAAGAGGGGTCAATGAGGAGGACCCCAACACACTTTACACAAATATTTAAATGGGATAGTAGGAAGCGGTCCAATAGCCATCAGTTTTTACCAATAAATGATTGGATGTTATGCATTTAAATAAAAGATTACCCCTTTACTACTTGTTTTTTCATAGTTAACCATTGTAATTGTGCTTAATTCACCATATGATTTTCTTTGTTATTTATGAACTATGCTAATTTTCAATCCTCGCTTCCCTTCGGTCCTCTTGGTATAGGATAGCTACTTCAATGGTTGCTCAAAATAATTCATTTCCACTCCGCTTTAAATTGCATTTTTTTCCTCTTCTGTGTCTGTTTATTTATGTACTTTGTTCTCCCCTAACTCTCAGCATAACATGCCAAACTATGTAAATGTTTCCTACATTCAGCCATACAACATCAATCCCACAACAATAATTCTCGACAAGAAACCTTGTTTTCTGTATTGTATAATCCGTGTCACCACATTGCCTTTGTTTTCAATGTATTTTTCTTTTTTTTCTCCAGTTTTTTTTGTTTGTCATATACAGTGCTTAACAAATTTGTTAGACCACCTGTCATAAAAACGAGAAAACATAAATATTTTAGTAATCTTTCAAAAACTTGTTGAAAACTAAAAATGTTAGTGTTATTTATTTGGCAAATAACAAACTGAAACTTAATAGTCCTTTTTCACAAATAATAACCAAAAAACTTAAAATTTTGTATGGACTCCTTTTGCATTGATAACAGCTTGCATTCTTGCTGGCATTGTTTTTATGTACTTTTCGACAGTCTCTTTTGTTATTGAGTTCCAAATAGTTTCTAGCTGTTCCCACAGACTTGCTTTAGATGAAACTTTTGTGCGATCAATCTTTGAATCTACTAAATCCCAAATTTGTTCAATAGGATTCAAATCCAGACTTTAACTTGGCCAGTCCATCAGTTCCAGAACTCCAGATTCCTTTTTCTTGGTCAAATAGTCTCTGCACAGCTTTGAAGTATGCTTGGGCTCATTGTCGGTATATGAACCCAATTTCAAACGGAATTCCCCTTTTTATACCCAAATTTGAGCCAGCTCACTGGGCTTCTCTGAGAAGTCAGAAATGAATCAAGCATAACACTCAACCACTAAAGCATTTTTTTCTGTTCAGGAATGCAAGTAAATAACTATAATTTGACATCTTAATCAAGAAATAATAATGTGCTTTCCTATTATTATTATTTTTTTGTAAAACAGTAAATTTGAAAATTCATGGATAACAATAATAATGATATTTTAGCATTAAAAATATCATTTCAGTTAAAGACCTTCTACATACTGATGTATTAACCATTACAGAAACATAAAAAATGGTTTTGGTAATTACCAATGCTGTTAATTTAGGGCAGCTGGGCATAAGCGGTGGTCTAATAAATTTGTTAAGCACTGTATGTCACGCTATCGCTCCAAAAAAATGTAATTGAAAAACATCTGTGTTCAGATGCACCCATGGAGTAAACCACAATTAGAGGGACTCACTATGCCTGCAACACTTTGCACTGAAGAAAGTCCAAAATAGAATAAAACATCTGCAAAAATAATTTGTCTTTTCAGCCCAACCATTATTCAATAAGAACATTCTCATTCAAGACTCTTGTATGTACTTCTTTTATTCTCTAAATAATTCCTTGCTGTACCCTTATATTTATACTGGTTATTTACCATGCAGTTAGTTTTAGTACTTGGTTTAACTAGTTTCAAAATGAGGCTGTGACAGAGCTGCAATTGTTTGTGAGATCACTTACCTCTCTGTCTTTCTTGCCATTTTTTCCTCTGCTTGAGAAACTCTTAAGCCTCTTAAAAGTCCTTGTCACTACTCTTTACATTACCTCTCTTTGTGGGTGACTTATCTTTTCAACGATCTATTCTCAACTCTAAGGGGACATTCTTAGAAAACGTCATTATGGTAGAAAGTGTCACTAGGAGCAACTCTTTGTACTCGGTCTTCATTTTTGAGAGTGTGATTAGTGGCCTGCAGTTTATAAATCCAGGAGGCTTGCCATTGTTTCAGTTTCTTTTGTCTGTTTTCTTCCTTACGGAAGATGAGATGTGGTTGATGATAAATGCTTGTAATGTATGTATGTTTACATTATCACTTTGTTTTAATAGGATCTACTGTTTCATTTCCTGATGAAAATAAAGGCAATGTATTTGTTTAAGAGTGCCTGTGCAATTATTGTGTCTCACTATGTTTTTTTAAACTTACATATTGCATCTGATTTAATCTAGGGAGTGTAGGTATAATGTCAAGTCAATTTTAGATCAAGAGTATGAATATAGCCTGTAATCCTACCAATACAGTTCCAGACTAAAAAGACTCCACAAACACAATAGCCACTGAAATTACCTTTATCTTTAATAGAAGTTATCTATCAACATTAGATAACATTAGATAGCATGAGATAAAGGAAAAGAGGCAAGGTGGTCAATGGAAAGCATATGGTTTTAGGTCTTAGTCTGTTTTGCCTCCTCTGGCATTTTACTTGAATCTGTAGAATCAAGGAGCCTGACTTTATGCTTCAAGCTCAAAGTCAAAATACTGGGGGTCAAAGTAATGAATCCTTACATATCCATCTTCTCCTCCACTGCTGTAACTGTAAACAATAAGCACAATACAAGAAGTTGTTAGCAGTGAAACACATGGACATTTTTACCAGACTACCTCACATTTCGGGATGCTGTATGTGAAGTATTTTTGTCTCTAACCTTTTGCCATCAGGATGGAATGCCACACAGTTAATTGGGCCAAAATGACCTTTGACTCTGCCAAACTCCTCTTCATATGCTGCATGGAAGAATCTTATGAAAGAGAAAAAGACTGGTTACCACTGAAACACTTGTGAGTATGTATACAAGACTCAATCTGAACTGCAGAGTGGAAAAGTAGCCAGCCATCAGGTGTAAACAAATGGGCTGAAGAGTGTTTCACAAGATCATTTAACAGCAAAACTTTCCTCACCTGGCCTCAAACTTGCCGATCCTGGTAGAGGTAGTTGTGACCTCCATTGCTTCCTGTCCACCTCCCATCACTACCTACATAATCACACAAACACACGTATTTCAAGTCTGATGAGATATCATTTGTACATGTCTTTTGTTAAACAGCTCATACCTGTCTTTTAGACCCAATCCCAACCAAGCTGTTTAAGGAAGTATTCCCCTTAGTTAACAGCTCTATATTAGATATGATCAATATGTCTTTACTGGCAGGCTATGCACCACAGTCATTTAAAGTAGCCGTAATTAAATCTCTACTTAAAAAGCATACTCTTGATTCGAGAACTCTATATCTAACCTTCCTTTTATCTATAACATCCTGAAGAAAGTGGTAGCTAATCAGTTGATTAGAAGAATTAGATTCTCTGATGGCTGTTTAGAGGTTTCATTTATCTCCAGCTATCTTTCTTTTTCCACTATAAGACCAAGGGCTGACAACGCCAGTGCCATTTTCAACTTTCTATCAGACTTTATTCTCGATTAGTACCTGTAATACGAGTGGTGCGCGACAGCGGTGTGAAAATGGTCTTCTCGTATCATAACGACGGACAACCGGCGCCTGCTGGCATGGAGAGTTATTTCCTCTCTCGCAAGTACTGTGCTCATGATTGATTAACTTTGGGTCTTATATTACAATATCGCAATGAGTACAGTCTTTTACCTGCTTCTTGTAAAGTGTTTGAGATAACATTTGTTATGAACTGGCGCTATACAAATAAAGATTGATTGACTTGTTTTCAGAGATAACTTTTACAGTCTTCACATACATGATCCATAATGGGGGAGATGGCAGCAGAGTTGACTGGTCTCTCTGTTCTGAAAGTCTTGATGTGATCCAAAGAAGAGCAGTCGAAGAGCTTAGAGGAAAAACAGATGACAAAAAAAGTTCAATTTAAATTATGATTATGACAGAGTAAAACGAGATCAAAATCAAACTGTATTATTTAATACATAATCCATGTAGATGATGCATAAACAGGCGTCCTACCTTGGCAGTGTTGTCCTTTGAGGCACTGATGAACATAGTGAGATCCACTGATGTCTGGATGTCATTGATCTGCTTGGTGTGCTCTTTGGCCTTCTTCAGGACTTCTCCAGACTGTCCATGAGTAACACAGTCACAACATTAAGATCTAAAATCTACGAGTTCAAATGAAACACATTTTTTGTGAGCTGAGCTCCTGGATAGTTCTCGTTAATCTCACATGCATGTGCTTTGTATATTTGATTTTCTTAATGCAAGATATTAAATCAAACTGACTGTAAATTTGACTATGTCCTCATCTCTCCATTTTATTGTTTTGGTATCCAATAACCTACATGAAATTAGTTTACTTTGTTTTAGAGTATTAAGCCTACCACCAGTTCTAAAATATTTGTTTGTTAGGTTCCCTAACAGCATGTGTGTGTCTCACCTTGGCACTGAACTGATTGATCTCCCCATTCTCGTGGCCAGCAATGACAAACTCTCCGAGAGGACCCCACACAGCACTGGTAATCTTGTGATCACTGCAGGGTATCGATTGGTAGGGCTGGTTGTCTTCTACAAGATAGAGAAGGAGATCAATTGTTATACCACTGAGAGCAACACATAGAATCTCCTACAGTGTACTGTCAAAATGTAAATACATTTGAGGAACAGGCTAAAACAAAAAATTAAGAAACAAAGAGGTATAAAACAATATCATGAGATAACCAGAGACAATAGACAGACATACAAACTATAACAGTAATGTATGAATAATTTAAGGTAGGAAGTACATTTAAAATGTTACATAAACCAGCACTCTATAATAAAAATTGTAATGAATTGACTTTCAAAGGGATACTTCCCCCATTTGCATTAAGCTTTGTATCATTAGAAACCTGGTAGTATTTTTGAATGGTCGTGCATCCCACCTTCATTTTCTCCTGAGAAGGGAAAGCTCCTTATTTATTTTCTGAAAAGCAGCCTCCGATGACGCAAAATCATCATTTTGCGTCATCGGAGGTCGGAGCTTTGGTTAGAGGGGGTGAAATACATTGCTAGTTCCTCATGTTTTCGACCACTGAAGCTACAGACCTATTACAGATCAGTGGGTAGGACCTCACTCCCAGAACCGAAACTTAAAGTCCGCCATCTTGCTAGGAAGCTATGCTAACAGGCTCTATGGAGAAAGCTGATAAGAACTGAGAATTGCGAAAAAAGTATGTTTAAACTTCAAACTGATATGGATGAAGGGGATTTTGAAGGTCTTGTGATCGAAATCGGATGTTCGTGACTCTTTCTACTCTTTCAGGGACAGGTTGAGCTAGGGCGGACTGGTGGTGTCGGTGCTCTTACTGTTTGCCTATGGACACAGTCCGTTTACTGCCAGGAATTTCCAAGATGCCAATTCCTTCTGGAAGAAATCTTGGAATCAGTTGAGGAAATGGCCGTATAGACTGTAAAAAGAGCACTGCAGCTACAGTGGGAGTTGCCTGCGGTGCTGTGCATTCTGGGAGTTGTAGTCTTTCATCCACATGAGCCAAAGAGACACTTTCTGCCTTTTCTTCGTGCATGAAGATTTCTATTGTGTTCAGCAAAGTCTACAACATGCAGTTTCTGTTCAGATGCGTGCTCGTTTAGTTCCCTCTGTTTTCACTTTGTGGAGTTTGCATTCCTACTAGTTACAGTACGGTAGGTTAGTTTTCAGCCTGCAGAGAAAGTTGTTAAGCACAGACCCTTGGCTTGCGAGCTCTCTGTCTGACTCCGTGGTCACTCTTTAACTTTAATATAGGACTTGTTCAATCAAAAGAGCACTTGACAAGGTTTATTCACAGAACAATATACCATTGTTTTCTGTAAATGCATGATTATGACCTTGTGAGGGAGAAAAGACATAAAAAAAAAAGTCGTGCAGCCTGACTGGTCTGTGTCGCTGTCTTTCCCAGCACGCGAGCAATCAGCTATCAATACACAATGAATGGGGATGTATTTTTAATCGCATCATGTTTCGCAGTGTGTGATGGATACAGGTATAAATAGTAGATACAGACAAAATGCTTTCTTCTGTGATTCATAAGTTATAATGCCTTGCATCACTGATATTGTGCTCGCCATCTGTATGCATCCCATTTGCCTAAACAAGGGCCTACCCTTAGTTCGCTGGTTACTTTCTGTCTAACAGCTCGCTAAACAGGTTTCCTATTTCACATAATAACATTGTTGTATAAAGATGGATAATTATGGATTAATAATTGGCAAAAGTTGTTTAACAGTGGCACCACTTGCCTGGTCGGGGCTGCGAGATATCGTTGAATGTTTTGAAAGGAGCTAATTTTCTAGTCCCTTTTCTCTCATCTTTTGCCCCTTGCTATTTTCCCTCTTCCTCTATTTTGCAAACTATGTTGATCTCACATCTTCTCGTAACACATTTCAAAACAAAATGAAATTGTGCAACAGAAATAATCCTCAATGCAATGATTTACCATGATTTTATGTGTACGAGTTATAAGGGTAAACTCCAGAAAAACACTGGTGAAAGCTGAAAGTGGCTTTCCTGTCTCTTTGGCTTATTATCCCTTTATACGGTCAACAACGTCCCTGTAAAATTATCAAAGTGCTTGCAAAATGTAAGTGCGTGAGTTGGTAAGTATGTACCTATCTGCTGTGGATCCCTCAGGTCAAAGAAGTTCAGAAAACACTGGTAACCCATCTGCTTGTCCGTGGAGAACATGATGATGTTGCCGCTGAAGTCGAAGCCACACGTTCTAACAGCAGAGTTGGTGTTCAACAGGGCCAGCTGTTTACCTGTGCAGCATAGAAGCAGGGGGGTCAGAATAAGCACAGAAAAGAACTGCTGGAGCTTAAGGATTAATCACTTACTGAAAAAACTATGAAGCACACACTTCAGTCTTACTCAACATTGTGTTTTTGCCTACCAGTCTCACAATCCCACAGTCGACAGCTGTTGTCTGCTGAACCGGTCAATACATTTTTAGTGTCCCCTGAAACAGGTTAGGTTAAGGAGCTCAACATGTATGACACAAGATAACACAGTTAGTCATTATATGGCATCAGTGTTTCCCAAACATAGACGATACCTGGGCGGGCCGCCAAAGTTTATTTCCGACCTGTTTTTATTTAATTTTTCATTTATTTATAAAATTGCTGCATGCATGAGAGAGCGAGAGCGCAGGAGAGAGAGAGTGCGTAAGGACCTCACGGCTCCGTGCAACATAACAAAACTCCCGTTAAAAAAAAACAAAAAAACTTGACTACTGTGGAGGGATAAGACACAGCAAAACCAGGAGAGCAGAATCACATTAGCTTCAGAGAAAGAGGTTGAGAGAAGGTCCACTGTCCGTACACCCCTCTTGTGAAATGCACCGATTGAGGTGCCTTGCTCATATCAAAGCTGAAGCTTCTCATGGCTTTGTTTAAGTAATGTTAAAGTAAAGTTGCTTGCTGCTGAGGCTTTGCTGAACTCCTATAAATAACGGAATATCAAGTGGAACTTCTCAAAACGCGAGACGTACTCCTGGTGTTAGTGTCTGTGCGGGTGTGTGGATAAATTGGGCAGATTAAAGTTGTTTGTTGGAAAAACTAAATCAATTTAGAAGGAAAAACACATTTGATATAAATACAAACATAATGTTAAAATATACCATAAGATAAAACAAAAAAAGTATGCTGATCCCCTGCACCCCCACCCCGCGAACTCCACCGCCCATGTATCACGTCATTCTGTGGGAGACACTGGGCATTAAAGCAGCATTACACATTGTATTTGTAATGAAACACCTTGAACAGGTACATTTCTTTAGAGGATACAGTCACAGTCAACACACCACACAGCTCCTGTATGTCCATTGTATGTACCAAGTCTCTCGCCATTGACAGAGTACCACACATTGGTTACCTACAATGGGAGAAAAACAACAGATGAACCAATTCCTTTGCACTTACCAAACAAACGTGTAGTTTTTCAAGTTAGTTAATGGCAGGACTCTGTGACTTCAGTAAGTTAGAAACATATTCACAGATTTGTCTTTCCCTGGCGCCGGAACATTGTATTGCAAAACCAACACCTATTTTCAATCGCAGTAAGGTAAACTGTGAGCTACAGCCTCGTTTTCCACAAAATTAGCCATCTTCAGAGCTGGACAACTTACCTTGGCCTCAATACACAGTGTGTGTTTCGAATGTGCACGGACCATCTGCAAAATGCAATACCGATACTAGATGCTTCAAAAATATTCCATTACTTCCCCCTGGGAAGGTGTAGTCAACAAAATCACTTAAAACATACATAAACATTAAAGAGTTATTTTTTAGACTGTTTTTGCATTTATCCAGGTACAAGACAGTGGCGAGTGTAGAGTCGGAAATCGAGACGAGAGAATTCGGAATGACATGTGGGAAAGGAGCCACAAGTCGGATTCAACCCAAATTTGAGTTAATCTGTCAATAGAATTTTCAATAAAATCTCTAATAAGCTATAGGGTGAGAACATGTTTTTCTTTAATAAAACGTTATAATAAACAGCTATTATAAGCTAAAGGGTCACACTCAAATCAAATGTTACATAAATTGTCTTCTGTTGTTTATACTACATTTCTAAGTCTCAGAAGAAATACTTTAATACATTTGGGGGTATTTTTAAATAGTAAAAATACTTTATAACCCTACTATTATACGTTGTAGTCAATTCAAACTCACATCACAAGTAAATCATCTCCTCTCAGTTACCCTAATGCACTTTGTGGAAAATGTGTTTTGTCATTTTTGTTATTGTGTATCGTTAAAATAAGTAATAACTGCACTAATATACATTGCAGTGCCACCAAATGCACAGTACACTTTAATAATATCCTCCTGGTTAAACTACAGCACCTAGTTTGGTAAATTTCGCTGTCGTGTATTTTTTTTCTTCCAATAATACAAGTAATAACTGCGCTATGATAGTGCCACTAAACTCGCAGTGCGCTTTTGTTTTTCGCTATTCTCCTCTTGGTTAAACTACTGCAATCACTGTAAGAAAATGTACTTTAATGTCAATTTTTACTTTGAATAAAAAGAAATATCGGTTTTGTAAAACAATGTTCCGCTGTTTATTTATTGACCCGGTTAGGCCGAATCTGTGAATATCTCTCTAACTTACTAAAGTCACATATATCCGAAACACGATCAACTTACCGTGTCTTTCGCTACGGAGAATAGCAGATCTCCTTCCCTGTTGTACTTAATTTGTGTGATTGACCTCTCATGGCCCTGGAGCAGAATGGGTCTCTAAGAACAAGAGTAAGCGTCTGAGCAGATTGACCAACAAGGCAATATCTGTCTGTCTTAGCTAGTATAAGCAATACATTTATTCACAAGCGTCAAATGGTGTGCCTAAAGAATATACTAAGCTATAGTCTATGGCAAGAGGCAAGCTATTTACTCAGTTGGCCTTAAATAATCTTTTGGCTATCATTTGGGTTAAGGATGGCTAAATTAAAGGCTAAGCTAGCGTTAGCCTTGGTAGACATGCTATCTCAACTGGAGTAAACGGTTAAAATAAGACAATCGGCCTGGTTTGGGAGAATGTATGTCCTGTAGCAGACGGACACCAAGAAATATACTTACCATTTTTTGTCGACTAGGTATTGCCTCAAATTGCTCTATTAACTGGGTTTCCCGTAAGACAGAAAGAACTCGTGTTTCCAGCGCCGGAGCTGCGGCGGAAATGGAAGGAGTTTAACTTCCGGTGTCAAAGTCTTTTGTACGCAAGTCTTCGCAAAAGCATGCCGTGATGCCAGTGCGCCCACTGACTGTAAAGATCATGATCAACTCTCGCACGCAGTATACAAATCGCCAATAAAGCGAAGCCCTTCAAATTAATCTTGAAATCCATATAATTTCTTATTAAATTACTTAATCAAATTGATTTAATAATGTGTTATGTTCTTATTCAAGTGTTTAATAGGATGAGAAGGGGACATTATTATTAAAAAGAAACCATGAGGCAGGTTCGTTGACAATAAGTATAGAGAATGATTCAAATTCTGTGCTGTTTTCTAAGTATTGAACAATACACCTTATCTTCTTAGGAGAGTCTTCAGATACAGATATTGTAAACGGGAGCAGAAATGAAAGTCGATGGATTGGTTCCTGTATTGCACTCATCTTGCTGATGTTAAATGTTGTTCTAACATTGGGTTCTTTCTTAAATAGCAAACAATTTTAATCAACAACCTACTCAAACGTTAACTGTCTAATCTTTTATTTAACAATAAAACAAAATATACAAGACCAGATCAATTTTGCAACAGACAACATTTGGTTACTTCACATGGTCAGTGAACCTTCATATCCACGGAGATACAATGGATTTGTGAATCTGTCCAGCCATTAAATGGAAGACAGTAAGAGTCAACAGCAGAGTATTTCTACTTAAATTGGAAAGTATTCCATAAATTATGCTGTATGTATTAAGTTGTTTCTAGGAATGTCTGGGGAGAAATGAGCATTTTTGGGAGAGAAACTACAATTCAGTGGTCCAACAATACATTTTTAAATTCCCTTCTTTATTCCAACTCACCTAAGTCAGTGCATCTTTTAAAATCAGAAGAGAAATGCACAATATTAAGTTAAACAGAGACTGAGACTCAATGACAGGTTCAAAGCCCAAGCAAAACTACAACTGTCTGTTTATGCAATACATTCATGTAGGACAGTGGATATAATGAATATATGTTCTCAGCTAAGTGCTTGTCAATTCAGACTGCCACATAAAGAAAACAAAACAAGAGCCAAGTGTTGCATAGATTTCCTTGAACATTCTTCAAGTAAACTTGTTTAGACGCTACTGCAATTATTAGAGCTGGGAGGAGACAATCATACTCTTGTAAGTTACACTTGCAAAACATATTCTTGCAGCTATCATGAGCAAGATAACTTCTCACCTAACTTTTTGTTTTTTAACACTAAATATCTTATGTTTAATTTCTTTCCATTTTCAATCTCTTACTATACAAAAGAAACCCCGTAGCATTTGTAGCAATGGATTAACATGAAATCATTCATGAATCAACTTAAAAAGCAAACATCATGAAAGGTGTGTAACCCAACCTTCTAATCATTCATATAAAAACCTGCAAGGCATGCTTGTAGGACACATTTTAACCTTGCAATTCAATCATCTGCTCTGGACTGGTGTTTAACATCAGCTCACCAAGGGGAAAGTAGTGGTTTGCAGACAGGGACTGTGCTGTTTGCTGACTTGATGCTGGAGGGGAGAGAAGAGACTGTAAGCAACATTGCTTCATTCCTGTACAGCTATGGACTGTGAATTTTCCCCTTCTAATGAAGCATCCATGTCTAGTTCTGGATCACAGTGGCAGGGCTGGGAGTAGGGCGTGGTGTCTGGGTTGCTAGTAAGTTCCAGCAAAGAGTCTGTAAGTGGTGGAGAGGGTGATTCAGTGCCTGGGTTGGACACAGAGGCACTTGCAATGCCACTTTGAGGATCATCAAGCTTCTGAACCTTCTTGTTGAGCTCGTTGCGTTCTACTTTAAGTGCCCGCCGCAGCTTTTCAAGGCGCTGGACTTTACCTTGAAGTGCCTCAAATTCACGGTCCCGTGTAGATTTCTGTAGTCCCCCCAAAAAAACACAAAATTATGTAAATTACTTTTGTGTGTGTGTTTGTGTGTTAGAGAGATATGTATTGCTACGGGATACTCTGCTATGTTTGTTACAGATTCTTTTTTATTGATGTTTTAATTGTGACTTGCCGAGGGACTGCAGAACTAGCTCTAAGCCAACTCTTCGACAATGCATCAAATGGCAACATTTATGGGAAATATTCTACATGGTCCCTCAACAAATAAAAAAGTATCTAAATATCAAGCATGTGATTTGCATTAGACAAAATAGCAGGAACCACCCCCTGTCAGGAAGCAAAACCATGCAATGAAGAACGGATTTTTTTTGTTTAAACAGAATATTGATTTTGATCAACTAGAGGGGGGATTGCTAGAAAGTGTCAGTGATAGACACACATCGTCTCGGTAACCATGGCAGCTTAGAGAGTTAGAGAGGGGGAGAGAGAGAGAGAAAGAGATGGAGGAAGAGAGATCCATTGCTACCGACTGCTTTCCTCGAACTGTATGCAAAAATAAAAAACTGACAGCATCCTTATTATACAGTAAGATAGTGCTGGTTTTCAAAAAATGTGGATAAAACTACAGTGTTTTGGACCTCATTGACATCAAAGCTGGGTACAGCCCTAGTTATGAAGAAAAAAGGTGCCCATGGCAAACATGGGAAAAGAAACTATCATACTTTAATAGCAATATTTTGTTGGCTGTGCTGTTGACTGGCGGATAACAGCGTATCGTACTGGAGTAGATGCATGGTCTGCAAATAAACACAGCTTACATGGCTCAACATTTTCAAGTTTATAACGGCCTTAGTTTAAGCTCATCAGAAACATTGGCATAGATACTTGGAAATGAAAAATATCATTAAACTATTAGCTTGTAGATTTCCCCAAATTGTCCTTACTTCACTAAAAAGCTACCCCCTTCTTTGAAAATTTGTTTTAAGAAATCATGTATGACATGGGTAACGTAACCTCTTCCAGAATATCGGATTTCTCTGGAAGAGTCACATACCTGATCAATTTAAAAAAGTCCATTATTAATACACTATGAAATATTATAATTTTTCCTACTGTTTTATAAAGTACTTTCAGACAAATAAAACGTTAAAAAAATGTTTACCAAGTCCTTAATGTTTATCATGCCATGAACATTTTTTCTCAAGCCAATTCATTAAAATCGCTAAAATTGAATCATATGGTAAAGCCAGATATTTGTCCTAGTGCGTTTTTTTAAACTTAATGTTAGGATACATTCAGATATGTTAGGATACTCTGTAAGATCTTGGATACTGGCAAGTGCCCAAATATACCAAAATGGCAAGTTCAGGGTAAAGAATGTTTGAATGTATGACTATAACCAAATTATGCTTAACCTCCTCTGACATCTCCAGAAGAGCCTTGTTGCTGCTCTCCCATCTGGACCGATATATGGCTGTCTCCTTCTCCAGCTTTTTAATCTTTTTAGTCATCTGCAAAACAAAGGACAGAACACGGACACCTTGGGTGATCAATAGTAAAGACACCTGATACTTTTTAAATACCGCTTGTTTAAAACAATAAAATCTCCGACGATTTTACATTCCATAGCATTGCAAGTATGAAAATAGAGAATTTATTTAAAAAAAACATTTTTACAATCAGACATCCAACTTTAAATTGCAAAGCAAGAATGATTCTGTTAAGTCTTTAAAGATCCCATATTATGCCCTTTTTGGGGTTTATATATCTAATGTATGTGCCTACTAAAGTACGTTCACAATCGCTAATGTTCGAAAAAAGTGTCTGTTTTCATGTACTGCCGATCGATGCAGCCCGTCTCATCTGCCTGTGTTTGTAACACTCAGAAGTGCCCACATCAGGGTCCCCACGTGTGCCAAGTCTGACCTGATTGGTTGGCCGATCTGCTCTGTTGTAATTGGTGAGTCATTCTCGGAAATGTTACGCCCCTTTTACCATATTGGGAATGTAGCTAACGTGCAGCATGAGCTTGTGCTTGTCACAACGAGCCAATGGGCTTGGATCAGTGACATCATCGCAGTGTGATGTTACACTTCAATTTTTCAACGAGGGGGGCTAGAACCAAGCG
Organism: Tautogolabrus adspersus; assembly: GCA_020745685.1. Classification (NCBI taxonomy): domain Eukaryota; kingdom Metazoa; phylum Chordata; class Actinopteri; order Labriformes; family Labridae; genus Tautogolabrus; species Tautogolabrus adspersus. The sequence continues at coordinate 8,835,592 of CM036550.1, read as the reverse complement.
TTACATGCAGCTACTGCTAACAGGAGGATGTAGGAGAAGCCGCGTTTCCGCAGTCTTTGAATTTTTGCACATAGATGTGCCTAAACATGCACAAGACACCTGGAAAACACACTAAAGAGCATATAAAACCAGAAAAAGCATAATATGGGACCTTTAATGGTGGTAGGTTCTAATGACAAATACACTCGCCCACACCTCTGCACACACTGGACTTTATATGCAGTCAAAGACCTCAACATAACCCAGTTACTATGTTTCCCATCTCCATATAAAAAATAAAATCATATAAACTATTGTTTTTTGTCTTCTGTAATGGATCTAGAAGATATACAATATAGTTTTAATACCACTATAATAATAAAGATTCAAATTCTGGTTTGTGACAACCCTTTACTTTACCTTCTCCATTTCCTGTTTGAATGTAGTGAAGACCTCATTGCTCTTTGACAATGTTGTCTGGAACTCTTCAAATTTCTCTGTGTACAATGAAAGCTGGAAAACAACACAACAAACAGTTGATTACCAATATATGTTTGTGTTTCCTACACTTTTTAATTTTATTTTTATCATAATGTTCATACTTTATAAGACCCCAATATCTAGACGTCTCAGTAAAAATGTGTGATTATATTTATACATTTAGCCAGCTTTAATAATCTGAGTTTGTATGCTGTCCTATTTGGAACCCTAAAACTACTAGCTTTACATACGGGATTGCCAAGCCAGCCTTTCCATTTATTTTGCGAAATTCTGAATATTATACATACAGTCAGAAAACAAAGCAGTGCAATAGTAAAAAAAAACAAATAATTCTAAAAGTGTCTTTTTTCCCCCTTGTACTTATCCTGTATTTAAATACAATTAAATTCCACACTTTTGTACATATAATAGAAATAGAATAGAAAGTGTAAAGAAAGATAGGACACCTGTTGTTTGAGGTGAACTTCCTGCTGCTTCATCAGCTCACACATCCTTTGTGACTCTACTGCTTCTTTCAGCAGCTGTGACCAAAGAAAGACAAATAAAATTAAACATCTTTTTTTTTTTTTAAAACATGGTAACAAATAATGCTATTTGTATTTCGTGTTCCATATTACAAAGTCTTTCTCTCTGTCATGGCGCTCCTCGGACTCCTTCAGAAGCTCCTGGGCCTGGTGCAGCTTGGCATCAACCAGCTGTTGCTGAAGGTCTTTGTGCTTCACAACTTTGTCAATGTGCTGGTTATGGTTTCAAAGGGACAGAGATAAAAAAAAAAAACATGCCTGTTAATTTGAAAGATTGGTTGCTACTTTACATAAATTTGAGTAATAAAGGTGTTTTCACACAGGATGAAACTGGGGGATGATTTATGTTAAAAAATAATAGAGACAGTTGTGACTAAGTACATAACACCCTTCAAAGGCAACGCAGATTGGTCAATTTCATTGCCTTTCCCATTTTATTTACTGCTGCTCAGGTGCAGTGTTGTTTGTGGGCATGGTACATCCCACTCATACAACCACACAAAGTCAGACACAATTAACCCATTTAGACCTGATGAGACACTGCAGTGTTTCTACCTTTAAGACGTCTGCGTCGCCTTCTTGTTTTGTTTTTTGATGATTTTTTTTAAAGGTAATGACCTAAAGTGCAAAGGCAATTTCAATTTAGAGTTAAAGCCAAGAGTTTAAGCGTCCACATGTTTTTAATTTGATGTCTCTATCTGATACAGAGGCTGAGACATAAATGAAATCCTCAGGTTAGGGCAGGTTGATTTCAAACGTTACTTAGGTTTTAGAGGGTGTCTTTTCAGACGGCCTTTGGTCTAAATGGGTTAATGATGCTGTTATCATGTGTGAAGTATGGAGCAATCAAAATGTTTCATTTTACATGGACACAGGCTTGCAATCTCATGGAGAACCAAACACACATTATTTTAAATGTTCAGCAGCAGATGAGAGGCTGAGTTTTTAATTCTGCCATTTGTGTTATTTCTGTAATTAGCAAGCCCATATAAAACAACATTTGCCATTCCATAATTGAAATCCTAAAAAATACAAGTAGCTTGAAATGCTTCAATCCAGTTGAGATTGACAGGGTTCCAATTTGATGACCTGCTAGTCAGGTGAGGCTTCACTCTGAACAGCAACAAAGCGCACCTTTAGCTGTCTGTGGTATGGGCTACTTCATTGTAAGTAGATAATTGCAACTTAAAATGATGGAGGCAATATTGATATTTTCTGATACGGCCCAGGTCATCATGAAATGTTGAACACTGACAGGCTTTTGCAGAACATTTTCCAGATAGTTTCTCACACAACTGGAACATTTTGGTCAGAGCAGGCCAGAAGACATTTTAAAATCAGTTTGAAATCACAGAGCACTTATGTTATGCACATGGTAAAAACTGACCACCCACCTCTTCCCGTAGTTTATACTGGTCATAAAGTTTTTTCAGTTTTTCAGCCAGCTCTGTGTTCTCTTGTCGAAGACTGGCATTTCTCTCATTGTGCTGCTCCATCTGAGCTTGGATGTCGTTCAGTGTCACCTGGAAATGGGAAGTCACTTCTTTCCTTTTCTCCTCCTCTAGCCGTGTTCTTTGCACTCCCTCCTCCTGCAGAGGGGAAGACATAGAAAATTATTATATTATGTTTGTGAAAGAGAAAATGTGCAATGCAGTGCCTGCTTCAACCCCGGAAAGTTGGTTTCCTCAGAATCTAAACTTAAAAGAAAAATTCTTGTGAGTAATTAAAAAAAGACATTTCCCTCCTCTTGAAATGAGTACCGGTATCTGCAAACTAAAGTTTGTTAAACATTAGTGTAGACCGATTAACCATTTTTTACAGTTAATCGGATGAGAACACAACGCATAAGAATGCCTAAACGCCATGGAAAATAGTTATATGTACAAGTGCCATGCATTCACACTAAGTCACACTTTTCGCCAATCAGATGAAGCTCCAGTCAGCCTTCAGCTGCCCTCAAATTAATGAGTGTTCAGTGTTTCTCCTAGATTTACAGTTTTTTTTTTTTTGGGGGGGGGGGGGGGGGGGGGGGGGGGGGGGGGGTCTTCCAAGCTGACGGCATGGGTTCGAATCTGACCTGTGGCTTTTTTCCTGCACTCCATTCCCCACTCCCTTTCCCTGATTTCAGACTCTATCCACTATCATATCTCTACAATAAGGGCACAAAAAGCCCAAATATAAATCTTAAAAAAAATCAAAAATTTATATTTTTTCTAATTAACTTGACCTTCAGGGCTCCCCCCTGGATACTTGAAGTAAATACCAATGCTTTTACATATAATCCATACTAGAATCAATGAGCCTAAAAATTGGGGCTTCTTTGTACCTTGAGAGTGCGGTTGTGTCGCTGCAGCTCTCTGCAGAGACTCTCCAATTTGCTGCGAGCCAGGATTGCCTTGCTATGCTCTGTCCTCAGGTTGTCTTTCTCCTGGACCAGCTGGTTCTGCTTCTTCTGCAGCACACGCATCTGCTTTTCGGTGTTGCGGTGCTCTTCCAGCTGTCACAAACACATGAACACATGTTATTATTATTATTAGTATTATTAGTTTATTTAAAAGGGGACAGTGCAATTTCATATAACACATGATTACCCATGGTTAAAAAAAGCCAGAATTAGCCAGAAGGCTAGTTTTCATCTGTAGTCCCCTGGCCATGATGGGAAAAGGCAATAAAAATACAATTTAAAAAGAAGAAGAAAAAAAAAAAAAAAAAAAAACCAAAAAAACCCCACATAATACATGTACAATATAATACAAAATACATATACAAACACTACTATACAATTAAGAAAAAATACAACATCACAACATAACATTTTATCATAATATCAAAACATCACAACAGGCTTATCTTTTAGTGTTGGCAGCTGTAGGTGTTGATAAGCCACATTTTAAAACATTTTTGTGAAGGCCTTGTATGTTGTGAGCAGTTTAACCTCCTCAGGTACTGAGTTCCACACCTTTGCACTCCTTACTGACCAGGCCGACTTACTGAAAGTGCTCCTGCGCAGAGAAATATAACAGTCACCTCTGACAGAGCCTCGAGTGACACGCTCAAGGCTGTTTCTTTGGCAGATGAACTCTGCCAGAGGATCTGGAGCCAATTTATGCAGTACTTTATAGGTCAGTTTTAAGTCTGCAAATGTGTGAAGACTGTCCCAATTTAAAATACTGTATTTTTTTTAAATTGCACAGTGATGATAGTGCCTAGGTTTTTGATCCATAACTTTGATTGCTTGTTTGTACAAGATTTCCAATGTTTTTTTTAAACTCTGACCAGCCTGGGACCAGCTGGTCAGGCAATAGTTGAAGTGGCTGAAAATCATCGAATGCAAATACATTTTTGCGGCTTCAGTTGACATTTCATTTCGAATTGCACGAAAATTTGCGAGATTAAACTTGATTATTTTACACAATTTGCCAATATGGACTTTAAATGAAAGCTGTGAATCTATTATTATCCCAAGATATTTATATTGGCTGACAATTTGTATTCTTTCTCCATTAACATGTATGTCGGGGTCAGATGATACTCTATTTGTTTTAGTGAAATACATGCCTACAGTTTTAGAAACGTTTAGCTGCAGACAGCACTCCTGCAACCAAGTTGTAACACAGGACATTGTTTTAATGAGTTTAGCAAAGAAAACCATGTCTTCTGCATACATTAAGCATTCAGCTTCAGAACAAACAGTTGGCAAATCATTAATATAAAGACTAAATAAAAGGGGGCCTAATATTGACCCCTGAGGGACTCCGGAGGTTAGCCTAAGAGAGTCAGATCTGCAGTTGTTAACTGATACAGATTGTGTTCGATGTTGAGGTGGCACTATTGTAAGAAATGCTTGTAGAAACTTTATTTGAATTATTTAAACTTGAATTTGAATTGCTCAACTTGAAAAATTGCACTGAAAATTTGAATTTTATGTAGCATCATTTAAACTAAATGTGTATTAGTTCAAAACCATTCTAATAAACATGAAACTGAATGGTATACAATTTCGCTTCAACTGTGTTTTATCCTACAGTTCCACATTCAGTTTTCCCAATTCAAATTATGTTCTTAAAATTCAGTTTCAGTTTACTGAGACACATCAAATTGATATGGAAGAGCAACTGAGTTAAGATCTGCAGCACTTTAACTCTAAAGGTCTTTTATCCTGGTTTGTTTTGATGCACTTTTGTATGTGTCTCTTTCAACTAATTTACATTTTATGTTGTTTGGTTTTTGCTTGTCATTGTCATTGTATATGTATGTACCACCAACCTGCCAAGGGACTACAGATGGAAATTAGCCTATGGCTACAATCTGGCATATTTACATATTTACGTTCATCAATGTGCACTGTCCCTGTTTTACATAAACAGTATTCCTTTTTGGCCAATCAGCGTCTGTTTGGATGAGAGCAGTCAAACATCCCCTTCACCATGACCACACCCGCATTTGGTGAAGGTGATGGTAGCAGATTAGAAAACACTAGCAGCACCGTGATTAAAGTTTAGTCATTTCTGTGACATACAGGGATATGCACCAAACATTTATTTTCATTCATTCTAATGATTTTTTCATAAACTTTACATCTTGTGTGATTAATTTCTGTAACATATGGTCACCATCCGAATGAGCAAAACCGTGGCGCTAGCGCAGCGCACACACAGTATGTGGAAATCGGGGATAATATTCATTAAAAACTGAATAAACCTATGTCAAATATTTTGTTGTTGAATACTTACATTACCTTTAATATTTCCAACAGTTATCAGAGCCAGAGAAATCCTTAATTTTAAACTTTTAACAGCAGCCATGACAGACACGACATGTTTATCATTGCCATGGAAACACTGGATATGGAAGCGGGAACTGCTACTGAAAGCTAATGTAAATTATACTTGGATACATCGTCGGTAAACATATTCTCTTCATTATGTCTGTTTCACCTGTTCATCTTGGCTACGGTAAACTCAGAGTTTGTTTCATCCAGGGTAGTATCAGAGATAATCAATACCATGATTCCCTACCAGCCTCAAAGTCATCTTTTGTTATTGTTTTGGTTGAGTTGGCGGCAGAATTTACATATTGTGCTTTTAAATAAGTTTGTGAGTAAACACTGAAATAAGGTGGAGAAGTGAGTCAAATTTAAAACAGGAAAGTAACCATTTAAAAATAATAATAATAATACATTTTATTTGTAACGCACCTTAAAATCTCAAAGTGCTACAAGTACCATAAAAACTAATAAAAACAATAGCAAAAAGTCAGACAATTATAATCAGGAAGAGTTAAGAACCTGAGCATAAAACAAGATCTAAAAGCAGTGGCTATAGGGACATGTTTTTTTTTTTTTTTTTTTTTTAAGAAAAGGCTCTTTTAAAAAGGAATGTTTTCAAGTCCTTTTTAAAGGAGCCCATTCTTCTGATTTAGAAGAATATATAAAAGTGACCTGAAATCAAATTCTGCACATTTTTATACAAGTTTAGTGCCACAAGCTGACTCAACAAGTTAAAAACCTTGTATGAAACACTCACCAACTCTGCATACTTTTTACAAAGACCTGTAAGCTTTTCCTCTGGGGTGCTCAATGTATTCAGAGTCTGCATGAGAAGAGTGATCTCTTTGCCTGCAAAAAAGTGAGAAACAAGCAAGGAAAATGACACAACTTAAACATGAATTTCCTTTGTTAGACTATTTTTGTCTTCAGGTGGTCTGGTAGCAAAACGGCTTTAAAGTGTATCCATTGCAAAAAGAGTAAGTTCTTACCCAGAGCCTTTACTTTCTTCTTCTCCTGAGTTTTTTTCTGCTCCTTCTCCATCTCATTTGCTCCATTGACTTTCCCAGGTTTTTCATCCTCCCTCTCATTGGTCAGGCCATTGAGCTCCAGCCTGTGTGTCTGGCCATTAGGCAGGGTGCTGGCATCAGCAGAAATGCGCTCACGACAGTAGGTGCTAAGAATGTCCTCCAACTGCCTGCTCAATTCCTCGGCCATGTCACATTGAGGCAGTTCTACCTCTGCATCTACAGGGGGTAAATGGTAAATAACACAAATAAAGCTTTTTTTTGTCTGCCAACCACTCAAATCTCATTGCACTAGGGACATTCCTAGACATTCCTGTTGATTGAACAGGAATTTAAATTCAGACTAGTTGATTGCTAAGGTTTTAAGGTTTTAATCTTTTCAGGCTGAGCAGGATCATAGCGTTTGCTGACTAAATGATGTCAAATTGGCTTGCTGAGTTTAGCTAATGTTAGAAGTCCTCCTTGCAGGTTACACATTGCTCTGTTCAAGGGGATATATGTTTATTTTTCAACAACCAATTCATTGGTTTCAGTTTTTCTTGACTACAGCCCTACATGCCACATTGACCCTTTCACACACAAATTCAGGTTATGCTTTTCGGAGCAATTTGGGGTACTGCTGGTTAAACATTTTTAAAGTTTGTATTCGATTTTGAACACTTTTACACGCATACTCTTGTGGCTTTCGGGTGTTTTTTTTCTCAGAGGTAAAGCGGTATGCCCCCTTATCAGAAGATAGGATCCCCTGGGAGAGAATTTCAAAATGCACAGTACTTCTGGATCCTTGCTCTACTATTGCTGGGTCATGTTGGTTCACTATCCATTGTTTTGAGTAAAGTAGGTGCACCTCACTAGCGTAGACCAGTGTCTAGGCTAGAGAGGTGCAAAAGACTATTTTCACCCTTTGCTTAGAGCTAGTTATGGATATTGTTGATGCCTACTCAGCCACACCTTCTGTCTCAAGGTAACTTGTGCACATAGAGCAGACTGTGGGTTAAATTCCTGGACATGAAAGGAGAATGTTCACAATTGAGGTGATTTCATTCATAGAATTACTTTGCTGTTGGATATGTCAACTCTCCTTTGAATAACAGATAGTGGGGCAGGTAGGTAGCTAGGATAGCAGCCTCTGCAATTAGTGGATGAATGACAGTGTGGAAGGCTAAAATGAGTATTGGAAACCAGTAAGTCCCTATAGAGTGCAGACCATTTGCAACAAAAGTTTTCTGTACAGCAGTTCTTGGATGTCCCTGTAAGGAACATAGTTGTTAATGGAGAAATCAACCTACACTTATGTCTAGGAGGGGGAAAAAATCATTGCTTATTTTCTACATTACCTCACTTTAGATTCCTCTTGTACCGTCTTTGAAATAGAACCTAAAAAATGTACTTTCTTTCTCGTGAACACAAAAAATGACTGAGGGTCCTCTAACTGTACTTGAAAAAGGCCTATATTGCACTCATTTCTCTTAATATACAAAATTGATCTCATAAAACATATACAATTTGACATTAGGGCTGGGCGATATGACCTCAAATCAATATCACAATTAATAGAACATTTGACCTCGATTACGATAAATTAGCATTTATTTTGTTTTTGTTTTTTGTCCTCAGAGATCCCTGACATGCTCTCTACTGTAAATATGCTCAACTATTAAAGCTGGGATATTTTTTTTAATGAAAGAGTGCATATCTGATGAACTATTTTGTGGTTATTTATTGAATAAACTGAAACTCAAAGCATCGCTTGAAATGAAAACGACACATTTTAGTTTTTAAGTAGAAATTAACTTCTCTAAAACAGTAGAAAATAAATAACTTGCATTTCTTGCAAACTGTTTTTTCACAGTGTTTACATTTGAGTTCTTTTTGTTCGGTGTCGTCTTCCTTAAAGACAAAATGTGTCCAAACGAAGGACATTGCTTCGATGTTGCGGATTGGACGTGTCGTCACGTGACTACCCTGAAAATAATCAAAATAATCGACATGGGCAAGATTACGTCGGTTAGAGGTTCTGAATGTCGGTTTCAATTAATTTTCGATGAATTGCCCAGCCCTATTTGACATGCAATTTACCTTGTAAATACTACACTTTTACCTTCACTTCCCACCTCATCACATTGTGGAGGTGTGTCTGTCTCTTGTTCAGACTCTTTGGGTCTGCTGCCGTCCAAGTTGACTTTTGCAGCTGCAGGTGACTCCACCCCTTCTTTTCCGGGTAGAGCTTCCTCACTGCTCTGAGAGGCAGACTCTTCTGTGTCTTGTTTTTTCATCTCTAGTATCTATTAGAATTCGAAAGACAATGGTGATTAACTCAATAAGCCATCAAGCCAGGGTTTCTAGATCTAGCTATGACTCACACACAGACATTCCCACAGAATGTGCAGTGTTTACTGCAAATTACCCACCTTAGACATGGACAGGCCTACAGGCAACAGATGGACATAATTAACTAAATGAAGGGGCAACTGTGATCTTAAACAAATACAAAAATGTTAAACACATAATCCAGGCTAAAAGCTTCTGTTGTAGGATGGTGGGATGCAAATCACTCCAATGACAATTTATAGCTTGCACTAAAAAAACCAAAAAAACATTATGACCCTGCTTGAAGAGGATACTTTCTCAAAAGTACAAGTACAAATCTCAGCCGGTAGGATGGCATGGTAAAGCTAAAATCTGCATGAAAAACCACAAGCAAACCTGAATATTAAACACTTTTTATAGCTGAAAAGTGAACGTAGTCTATGTGTATCAAGGCTTCTCAGGGCTTGTTATACTACCAACGAATGTGTGCTGTTAATTCAAGATAGGGCATTTTTGTTTTAATAAAATACACCTAGACTGACTACTTTTGTAAAACTATTTAAGGAACATTAACATCCTCACATGAATTGATTCACTCGTTATCCAAAAAATGTTAACCAATTACATCATTTACAACAATTACAACAAATAATCAAATTATATTCGAATTCCGGTCCTGCAGCCCTAACTTGGATGTGATAGCTTTCATGGTATAAAATAAAACATTGGACACTTTTCTCAGTAACATAAGGTCAGGGGTTCGATCCCCAGTTCCTGCAGCCACATGTACGATGCTGGTAAGACTGGCACATGCCACTGGACCAGAAGCACCCTGTGCCGGTGATACTGGCATACAGCACTGGATCAGTGAAAACTGACATAATAAACCCTAGTGAAAGCAGCTGTTTCTTAATACATTTTATATATCTTCATTACATGGCTGTTAAAAGCAGTGAATGACAAGACGTTACGAAATGTAATTATGGAGCCCCCTCATGGCAGAGCTGCCTCTTTAACACAGTGATAGCCTACAACTTACAGTGAAACCATATAAGGTGTAATCAATATTCAGTCCGACATCTATACCAAATTAGAAATGTATAGTGGCATGTCGCTGTCAAACTGGCGTGCTACGAATAACAGCGGCATGCAGGTGCTCCCAAAGAGGCAGAGAAGGCATGCCACATGCCGCTTTTTGAATCTCGTTGCTACTGCTCGTGTTATTGCTTAACGATCTCTAGTTTGTACGTCTGGTAAAGTTGGACTTAAGCGTAGCATCTGAAAAGAAATAGCTAGCAACCAAGATTCTGATAATATCTACATGCACCGACATACATTTATCTAGAGGACTTTAATGTAACCATTAATGTAGAGTCAGTAAAACTACGCATTTCAAATTTTTGAAAACGTTGTATCTACGTTAACACAACACCAAATTAGTCTTTGATAACGTTGTATCTACGTAAATACAACACCAAAATAGTTTAAGATCTCATGTGGACTTAAATGTAAATCCCTATTAAAGCAACATATTCCATTTTGTCTGCTCCTTGCTCAAAAGCTTTCCCTTTCCCCCTACTTAGGTTTTCAGTAAGCTAGCACATGCTAACGTTTGATAGCCCTTAGGTGTAACCAAAGTGCCAGGACGACTACAAGTTAGCCAATGCAACCTCGTGTAAACAGGGCACAAAAAGCTAAAACATAAGCTGAACACACATGTACTTGTTTCAATTTAATTTCCTTCTCATATATAATGGAATTGTTTACCTTCAGACTCGAGCAGTAAACAGCTAATGTGTTTCCGCAATGGCGTGAACTAGATGTGTGTCTTCCGGTCTTCTTCTTCTTCTTCATGTTCCTTTTCTTCTTCTCTATCTTAATGGCGGATCACAAACCAATGTGAAAAGGATACTGCCACCAGGTTACATTTTACAATTGATTAATAATAATTCCCCCCCCCCCCCCCCCCCCCCCCATTAAAAAAAGTGTTTATTACGAATAATAATAATAAGTATTATTAGTAGAAGAGGAACAAACCTCCAAAAACGCTTTAGTTTTCGAGATACCCCTACCCGAGGTAGAACAAAGCACAACCATATTTTTTCATAACTTGAACATGTCTAGTTTATGAAACGGATGGTTGTATAAAAATATTTTACTGCAAAATTACTTTTTTTGGGATGTTTTATGTATCTTACCCAAAAATGAAAATAGTGAAAATTAAAGCTTCTCCGAAAGGGACAGCTCCTGCCTTATCACATGTAGGCTATCTCTGGAAATCAAAATCAGAACGTCACCAAATGTGGACAGGATGTTCACAGATAGTTATTAATTACAATTGAGCAAAGTTTTTATCAATACCATTTTCAATTTTTGAAATAAACACACTTGAACACACATGTAGTTTAGGCGGAAATTGAAAATTGAACCAAAAATTCAAAATGTATGTATATCAAAGTCTGTCATTTTTTAAGAAGGGACATCAATCATATGTCATTTGTATCTTCTTAAGAGTGTTATCTTAACATAAAAACAAGTTATTTGACTTTTCACTTGACCCTCTGCTGTCACCAGCCCCTAACAGGAAACTAGTGCAGCCAGGATTTCAGGGTGACCTGTACAATGGGGCCCTATTGATGTGTATGTGGGAGGAGGTGGCCACAAACAACAGATTAAGACTAAACAACAAGACACAATATAACTGTATTCTATAATATACATTATAAAACATTTTATAGTTCTTCCCAATACATTCTGTCTCATATTTTCTATCTTACACATGATTTATATGATGACACTAGGAGTCAACCCGCTGCTTTCAACAATATCGTCACATAGTACACTCTAAAAAATCAAGCAAGGGGGCAGTAAATTCAGCTTAAATAAATACGCAATTTCAATATAAACATTTAAGTTTGCAGGATCTATTTGTTTAACTAAGTAACCAACTTGATTCATCTGGGTAAACCAACTTGAAAATAAGTTAAAAAAACAGACTAATTTTCTTGAGTAATTTGAATTCATAATAGTGCATCAGCTCAACACGTAACAAATATTAAGTTGGTTCAGATGAAATAATCTTCTGAAACCGAAAATTTAGAAGAGAGTGGGCGTGGCTATTCAAGGAGCAGACGAGAGACTCCACATGCAGCTAGTTTGGAAAGTCGAGGCACTTATGTCTACTTGCTTGCTCAGAACTACTAAGTTGGAATTTAATGTTTTGCACTTTGGAATTTCATCTTTTCTACTTCGGAACTTCGTCTTTTGCACTTTGGAACAGCTGAAAAAACCTCTGTCGGGTCTCTGTCTGGAGGACCGTTAGCCTACCATGAGGCTGCCCGTGCCGCTTGAAAGGTAAGCCCTCGGACCACCATTTTTGTAGTTAGCTAGCATTAGAAGCAACATCTATCGATTGTTGACGGATTTATTTTGACTGGTTTATTGTTGAGCAGTGTTTAGAACGTTTTCACCGAATCCTTTTCACAATGAACTGGTGCTGTAAAATTGGCAAATATGAAACTCCCAGAAAGACTGAGCTTTTAAAACACTACAGGCTTCGACATGTGCATTGTGGGCAATTTATGCCTTGTCTCTATTGGGACTGCTATTGCTCTTTCAAAACATGGGCCAGCCTTAAATCACACATGGCAAGAAGTCATTCATCTTATCAAACAGCAAAAGTGAATGAGATCTTGTCTTTTCAATGTCCATGTTGTACCCTAAACTCCATCACCACAGAGAGGGAGTACTTTGAGCATATTGGCCGTCATTTAAAAAAACATGAAACTATTTTTTTTATTTGTTCCAGAAAAAAGTCAGAAATAATCCCTTATATTTTGTTTTCCAGTGGCCCTAATACTCTTCTGTACGTTTGCCTTTCACTATGTTAAAACAAGAAACAAGTGCCAAACCAGTATCTGTTTTTTGTGGCTGTGGTGGCAGGCACCATCAACAGGACATTGTGTGTACATATAGGCTAAGTCTCAGAAATGTTGACTGGCAGTCAATCGACACCATTTACAGGACATTTCATGTATTTTTTCTTTGTGTAGAGGAATTGAGTGTGCCAGCTTGATGACTATAAATACTGATATTTGTTTCTGATATTCTTGCTTTCAGGATTCTGAGAGCCAAACTGGAGATCTTGAGAAGCGGGTGATGAAGATCCTCGTCACCAAAGGAACTACAGCATCTGAGCCAGCCAGAGCAACCATCATCATAGAGGGCACAGAAGTCCTGCAGGGGTTGGATGTGCCAAGGGCCTATGCTTTTCTGATGGGCCTCATCTATGCCCTCAATCTGAGCTACCTTCGAGAGCTGAAGTACACTTGTGAGGTATTTCAGAAGGTGTTCCTGAAAGTAGATAGTCAGAAAAGCAGCCCAAAAGTCACATCGCCAAAGCAGAAGCTGCTAGGAAACCCCTATGAACCTCATAGCTGAAAATCAAAAATGGACACCTCTCATTTGTGCTGTGATGGACTTGCTGTTCAAGTTGTTCTTCCTAGTTTATGCAGTGAAATGTCATTCAGCCCACATCTGAGATGGTTGCTGCTCATGTTATTTGGGTCTTTGAAGTTGATTGTCATGTCTGGAGAGCTGGAATATTGGTGAGTGTATTGTTTTCAGCTGACCCAGAATGTTTACCGTTTTCGAAGGTGCTATATTTGCCCTCAATTTGGATGGATAACCATAAAGGCATAGTTCATTACTTTGCCAAAATGTAGAAATGTTCTTCTACCTCAGTAAGAGTCACAGTCGTTTTAAGTCACTGACTCAACTTGTTAATGATTGTTCTCTGAATCTAGAGCTGTTTAACCTGTTTAATCCCAAACAAATCTAAAAATATTTTCCCTAGCACATGCTGTATGTACAGTTTCTTTTCATTTTATAATTAAGTTAAAGATAAGTTTTATCCTCGGCCATTTTGCGTAAAGGGATACTGCATAGGCCTAGTCTAATTTGAAATATAAAATAAATAAATAACATTTATGCAACATATAACACCCAGGCACACTACATACACACTAACTCTACATACACACATAATAGCACACTGTACATACTACACACAGTGACACATACATACACACTAACACTAAACATGCTACTGACCAAAATGGCAGTATCAAGATCATTAAAAAAATGTAAATGTAAATTAAACAGCTCTAAAATTGGAGAACTATCAGTAGCAAGTTTTTGATTGTGCTGTTATTAATATTTGCACTGAATTTGCACTTAAAGTGTTTATAAAAGAAACTGTTTTAATTGTGAATTGTGGTTGTTGTTTATTATTTCCCACAACTTGAGTAAAATGAGTTGCATATACTATAAATAATATGTTTACTTTTTGCATGGACATTTTTGAGTAGAAAATGCTTATGTATACATTTATAACAACTTAAATTTTAATGATGAAATAACAACATTTCAAAGAATATTGATTAATTAATTAAGTAAACACGACTCAGTTTATCTTTAAGATATATAAAAAAAACATGGTCAATCTACTTAATTTTTTGTTGTACCTAAAACATATATCAAGTACAACCAATGTGAAAATTCAATAATATATACAAAAAAAACAATTAGATTCAACTTGATATAGCTTTTTATTTATGAGGCTATTTAAGTTGGCCTTGTTATGCTGGACTAGTACTGATTACTCAATTAACAGTGAAGTTAGGACAACTTAAAAAGATCCATGCAAAAAGTAAACATACCTTTTTAAGTAAACTCATTACATTATTTTTTAGAGTGTATGAGATTTTTTCTATTTCATTGTAAAAAATATAAACATTGTCTTGCAATCAGTTGTGAAATATTAATGAATTAAAATACAGTATTGATATATATAACCTTGAGTTCTTAAAATTAGTACATTCTTCATAACGTCTATTTGTATATCGACCATGCCTGTTTTAGTTTTTTAATGCAATTCAGTCATATAAAGATGGCGTGTAGTCACCATATCTCCTGCTTTTAAGATGAACCCGAGTTACTCCAGAGGATACACTGGATGGAGGGGTAGTTTTTATTATACCCTTAGTATGATAAAGTGTTAAAAAAAAAGCTACAATAGCTTTTTTTGTGGAATGATTTAACAGGCAACCAATGGAGCTGCTTATGATGGCGTTAATCTGCGGCGCAGTCTAGGCTGTGAAGGCTGTTTCGTCATGAGCCGGGGTGTCACTGCCAAAGATTTCTGCCTTTTAATAAGGAAGTTTTTTCTGACCACTGTATCTTTTGCTGCTTTGCTAAAGTGCTCATGATGGATTAAGCTGGGTCCTTGTAATATAGCAATAAGTAAGGTCTTTTACCTGCTTTTTGTAACATAACAATGAGCATGGTCTTTTTACCTGCTCTTTTGTAATATTAATAGACAAAGAGTAAGGTCTTTTACCTGCTTTTTGTAAAGCGTCTTGAGATAACACTTGTTATGAATTGGCGCTATACAAATAAAGATTGATTGATTGATTGATTGAATCTGTGTGAGGTGAATTAGGATAATAATCATGCAAACATGTTTATAAGAACCTTCTTTATACATTTATTTTACCTCATTATGTATAATGAAATTGGATTTTAAATGCTAATTACAACGGATGATTTCCACTTAAGACAAAATGACTGTGAAGCTGGGTGCTAACACCGTGCAACTAAACTTTTGTGTTAGTGTTGGAGCCGTTTTCCTGCTTTGTTAGAATATTATTTCATGAATTTCGGTTGTATAGGATATAGATAATTATTTGCTTTGAAACATTTACATATTTAAAATAATTAATTTAGGTCTTCCCCTGCTACCTTTTAGAGTTAATTAAGATTATAGTAGCCTACCTATTTTTGAATCACCGGAAATGAGCGAAATGTCTATATAGGACAGAGGAACCGGTGGACAGGTGAGCATGATGAGACGGGGAAGTGGAAATGTTTTTTGACCGCACTCCTTTGTTCGTTCTTTTTGACAGTTTTATGTTGATCATTTATGTTTTGTACGCGGCGGAAAGAAGAATAAATTGTATTAATGATCCAGCGTTACTTTGGAGACTGAGTTTTTTTGGAAACAATATAGAGGCGAGTCGGATTCGGATATACCGCAGCAAACCCCCGACAATAGACAGCGGCTAAAGTCTAGGCTACAGAAAAGAAGCCGCGACAATAAGTCAAAAAACACCTGCAACTGTGGTCTGTGGATATTAAATATTAAACTTTGTGGGACAAACACAGGATGGACTTCTCTGGAAAACAGCACAGCAGAGCGAAACAGTGGAGCCGTGAGTTTCCGGGATGCCGTGAGTAAAGCCGCACCGGCAAATTATAAATGAAATGCTGTGATCAATAAAATCAATTCGTCAAGCAATTGTGTGCGCATAATTATGGGATGTTTGACAAACGAAATCAGAAGAAATCCAGGGATGTCTTGATGTTTACAAAAAACGTGAAATGACTCGGAAAAAGTGTGTATCTGCTGTTTGGATCGGATGCTTGTAACATGTTCATGGAACGAAATGTGTAAATGAATTATGCCTGCAAGCAATTAAGGAAACAAAATAAATGGAAATCTAATGTATGAAAGTTCATAAACAAATTGAGCTGAATCGGAAACTGAGGTCAAAAGAATAATGGATCCGGATAATCCTCCAGTTTATGTTGCCGCATCAGAGGGGAAGTTTAAAACACTCAGCGCATCGCGCAGAGGGAAACTCGGGGCATTCACCCGTAAAATGAATGAAATTAAAGTCTTGCTGGAGCAGGGAGGAAGTGTTGATAAAGTGGATGAAAGTGTTGCAGCGTTTAAAAAATTTATGGATGAATTTATGGACATTCATGAATCCGTCCAAACACTTATATGTCTGAGGAAATAAAGGGAAATGACAGTATTGATTGGTACGAGCCAAAAATGACTACATTTGGAGATTTCCTTGAAGAAGTGGACATTTGGAGAACATCTCAAACGGATCCTCAGATGCTCATCCAACCTCAGGACAACATTTCTAGCATATCAAAGTACTCACGTTCTTCAAAAGGCTCAAAATCATCGTCTTCTGTTGCCGCAGTCCGCCTTAAAATTGCTACAGAGAAGGCTGCTCTCCTCGCCCGTGCGGCAGGTTTAAAAGCAAAACATGCACTGGAAATGGAAACTGCTCAATTAAAAACTAGACTGGAACAAATGGAGCTGGAAACCAGCCTGGCTGAATCTAACGCAAAATTGAAAATCCTGGAAAACTTCGAATCTGGTTCATAAAACCCATCAATGTTTCAACCACAAGCACAGTATGAGGATGGAGATGGCATGAATGAATATCTTGGAAGCTATGAGGAAAAACTGACGACTCAATGGATCCCTCTCCAATTAAATTTGCTGAGCTTGGAGCTATTCCAAAAACTCCTCTCCAAATGCTTTTAAACCTAGAGCCAAGGCCACAAGTACTCACTGGTAATACCACAAAAAACGCAAATGCAACTGAAAGCCCATCACAGCACACAGAGAATATTAATACAACCCAAAGCCGACCACAAACAGGAGCTGGCATTACACTGACGGACAATAATGACCATTTCTTTAAATGTAATGCAGAGACAAAATGATATTGCTGATTTACTGGTTCTACAGCACAAGCAGACGTCACTGCCTCCTCGGGAAATCCCAGTTTTTTATGGCAATCCTCTAAATCATCAAATATTTCAGCATGGCATTGAGGAGAAAACCAGTAGTTACCACGATAAATTATATTACCTGGAGCAATATACACCAGGACCCTGCAGAGAACTGGTCAGAAGCTGTCTTCATATGGATGCTAGAACAGGATTCTTGGAGGCTAAGAGACTGCTAAAAGTGCATTTTGGAGATGAAATAAAGATTGCAAATGCCTATATGGGAAAAGCCATTAACTGGAGCAGTATGAAGGCAGAAGATGGAAAGGCACTGCACTGTTATGCCCTTTTTCCTTAGAGGCTGCTGTAATGCAATGAGAGATCTGCAGGACATGGGGGAGCTCGACTTGCCCTCCAACTTAAGGCTCATTGTGTCGAAACTCAAATATAAATTGAGGGAGAGGTGGAGAACAGCAGCTTGTGATATTTTGGAGCAAAGAAAAAGGAGAGCAAGACTGCAGGACCTTGTAGCATTTATTGAAAGGCAAGCTAAAATACTACAAGATCCACTCTTCGGTGACATTCATGATCCTCTTGTTAATGCGAAGATTTTAAAGACCAAAACTGTTGGTGAATCAAGACTAAACCGATTTAAAAGTAAAGGAAGCAGCTTTGCTACCACAGTAGCAATGATAGCTGACAGCAAGGCCGAAAAGTCTACACAAGAGAAATCACCTTTTAAAGTCAACATGTTCTCCAGTGCTTATGACACCTCATGCCCCTTCTGTGCTGCCAAACATCCTTTAGCTGATTGTCAGAAGATAAATGCATAATCACATGAAGACAAAATTGAATTTCTCAAAGAAAACGGATTATGCTTTGGATGCTTGAAAGTGGGGCACATGAGTAGGAACTTCCCAGTGTACTTACCTATGCCTTCCTGGACCCAGGTAGTACAGACACATTCTGCAGTGAGAAGCTCATGAGGAAGCTCAACGCTAGAGGCTGGAGAACTGATGTTCTTCTGCAGACCATGGGAACAGAGAAAACTGTAAGGAGCTATGAGCTAACAGGTTTAGAAGTAGGAAATGTGGAGGACGGCACATATCTTAAATTCCCCAAGCTATACACTCAGGACAAAATCCCTGTTACAAAGAGGAACGTTCTCACTCAAACAGACCTCAACAAGTGGCCTTACCTGCAGGATGGGTGGTTAATGGTCCACTCAATGCTTCCGCTGCTGTGGATGAGGAACGTCCCACGGCACTAGTGAACCGAATTTCCATCGTTCACCTTGAAAATCTTCTGGAAAGGCAATATGCACATGACTTCCCAGAGAAAGAGTATGAAGAGAAGGTAGAGATGTCTGCTGATGACCAAAAGTTCATGCAGATCGCATCAAGTTCTGTGGCTCTCCAAGACGGTCACTACTACTTACCTTTGCCTCTTCGTGATCGGAGCATCATCTTGCCAAACAATTACCAGGTAGCAGAACAACGAGCATTAAGTCTCAAGAGGAAATTCCAAAAGGACCAGGTCTATGCTATCGAATATAAAGACTTCATGAGTGACATCATTCGGAAAAGATATGCCGAGAAGGTACCACCAGAAGACCTGCATCAGGAGAAAGGCATGGTATGGTTCATACCCCATCATGGTGTCTACCATAAACGTAAAAAAAAGTATACGTGTGGTTTTTGATTGTGCATCATCCTATAAAGGTACATCACTTAACAATGTACTCCTTCAAGGCCCTGACCTGACTAACTCGCTTATTGGTGTCCTTCTCCGCTTCCGTCAAGAGCCCGTTGCTATTATGGCCGATATCGAAGGCATGTTCCACCAGGTACGAGTCAACAAAGAGGACAGAAACTTACTCAGATTTCTGTGGTGGCCAGATGGAGACACAAGCAAAAATCTGGAAGAATACAGAATGCGAGTTCATCTCTTCGGTGCTGTATCCTCTCCAACCTGTGCAAACTTTGCACTGCAAAAAACTGCAGATGACAACAGTGACAAATTTGATGGAGATGTGGCTAGCACAGTTAAGTCAAACTTTTATGTTGACGATTGTCTCAAGTCAGTAGCAACTGAGAAACAAGCTATTGATCTTGTTAAAGATCTCAGAAAGATCTGCGCTCTTGGTGGCTTCAAGCTGACCAAATGGGTTAGCAATAGTCGTGCTGTCTTGGCATCCATCCCTGATGAAGAGAAGGCTAAACAAATAAAGAACTTGGATCTGGACAGAAAGAAGCTGCCTAATGAAAGAGCACTAGGGATGTACTGGGACATTGAGAGTGATATATTCAGCTTTCGTGTGACTGTTAACAACAAAAGCCTTACCAGAAGAAGCATACGCTCTACTGTAAGCTCAGTATATGATCCTCTCGGTATTCTTGCCCCTTCCATATTGAAGGCAAAGCAAATCCTTCAACAACTCTGTAAAGCCAAGTATGGATGGGATGAAGTAATTCCAGTGGAATTCTCAAAGCCATGGCAACAGTGGCTTAAAGATCTTGACCAGCTGGTCAGATTCCAAATTGACAGGTGTGTAAAACCTAAGAACTTTGGTCGGGTTAAGACTGCACAGCTGCATAACTTTTGTGACGCCAGCGAACAAGGCTACGGCACTGCAAGTTACCTGAGGTTCACAAATGACTTGGAAGAGGTACACATTGCATTCATGATGGGAAAATCAAGGGTCACTCCACTCAAAGTCATAACTATCCCAAGACTCGAACTGACTGCTGCTACACTGGCTGTGCGAATGGACAGGATGCTTCGTTCAGAGCTTCAAATGGAGCTCCAAGAGTCCATCTTCTGGACCGACAGCCAGTCTGTGTTGAAATATCTATACAATAAGACCAGGAGATTTCACACTTTTGTAGCTAACAGAATTGCTGTAATCCATAGCTTGTCAAAAGTGAGGCAGTGGAGGTTTGTAAAATCCAAACAAAACCCAGCAGATGAAGCATCACGAGGATTGAGTATTGAGCCCTTCCTGAGTTCTAAAACATGGCTTCAAGGACCGGAGTTTCTGGAAAAATCTGAAGCACAATGGCCAATAAATCCAAAGGAACTTTACTCCATCCTCCCTGATGACCCGGAAGTACGGAGAGAAGTTATTGTCACCAGCATTGTTGCCACTAAAGGTGAAAAAACACCATTGAACAAGCTCATCCAGTATTACTCATCGTGGAATGACCTAAAAAGAGCTGTAGCCTGGATGACAAAACTAAAAAATCTCCTGTTACTAATGAGACAGAAAAGAAAAGAGGCATGTTCGCCCGCTTGTCTTGAATCAAATCCAGACAAAGGAAAGTCGCTGAAGGAGCAGATGAATCTTCTCAAAATGCCTCCAGCACATGCATTGAGCCTTTCAGTCGAAGACATTGAAAATGCTGAAAAGTCCATTATCTGCCACGAGCAGAGACAGCATTTCAAAGAGGAAATTTTCTCATTGGAGAAAGGAAAACCCTGCAAAAGAGGAAGCTCCCTGTACAAGCTGGACCCTTTTATTGACAAGGGCATTCTGAGAGTGGGCGGAAGGATAAGGAAGATGGCTATGCCAACTGAGGTTAAACACCCAATGATCCTTCCTAAACATTCCCATGTTTCAAAGCTAATACTGAGCCACATTCACAGGCAGGTTGGTCACTCTGGACGAGGTCACATGCTCTCCAAACTTCATCAGCGGTACTGGCTCTCTGATGCAAACTCTTCAGCGAGGAAGATTATCAAGAGTTGTATCTTTTGCAGACGGCTACAAGCCAAAGCTGGAGAGCAGAAATTGGCAGATCTCCCACCAAATCGAGTAACACCGGATCTTCCACCCTTCACCCATGTGGGTGTAGATTATTTCGGACCCATCGAGGTGAGACGGGGTCGCGCTCTTGTCAAGAGGTGGGGATTAATATTGACTTGCTTGGATACAGATGCATGCATTAACGCTCTTCGTCGCTTCATCTGTCGTCGAGGCGTAGTGAAAACCATCAGATCAGATCAAGGCACCAACTGTATAGGCACACAAAAGGAATTGGAGGAATCTGTCAAACTGCTGGATAACTAAAAAATCAAAACAACTCTACTCAGAAGAGGAATTGATTGGACGTTTAACCCCATCCTCAGGAGCTCACCACGGTGGTGTATGGGAGAGGTTAATTAGATTGGTTAAAAAGGTTCTCTACTCTGTGCTGAAAGAACAAACCTTGGACGATGAGGGTCTACACACAGCGTTGTGTGAGATTGAAGCTATCATGAACAATAGACCCATCACAACAGTCACAAATGACCCAAATGACCTTGAACCCCTAACTCCTAATCATCTTCTTCAACTAAAAACAAATCCAATCATGCCCCCCGGACTGTTCCAGAAACAGGACTTATATTCACGGAAACGGTGGCGGCAGGTGCAATACCTGGCCGACCTGTTCTGGAGAAGATGGACCAGGGAATATGTCCCACTTGTACAAGAACGACACAAATGGAATAAAATCAAGAGGAACTTCACCCCTGGAGACCTTGTTGTCATTATTGATGACAACGCACCAAGGAACTCTTGGCTCTTAGGACGTGTAGTGAAGACTCTTCCAGGATCAAAAGGACTTGTTCGTAGTGTTTTGGTAAAAACCAAGACCAACATCATTCAACGACCCATCACCAAGCTCTGTCTGCTCCTGGAGGCAGCCGACTGAGCCTATTAAGCCCTTTTCTCTCAGTCAAGTGCACCTCTGACTGTCGAAAACAAGGGCTCTATGGACTATTGGTTTCTGACCCTCCTTTAAAGATTATTTACCTAAGAAGCAAAGACTAATTTATACGCAGGAGTATAGATATCTTACATGACTCTGAATGATCAATATGGACTTGATTTAGCAATTATGGCAGAGACAGATGTCCTGTGTAGTTGTAACGGCTCTTGTGATTTATTATTTGATAATTGCTATGTAATAAGCAATTAGGGGCTGGTATGTTGGAGCCGTTTTCCTGCTTTGTTAGAATATTATTTCATGAATTTCGATTGTATAGGATATAGATAATTATTTGCTTTGAAACATTTACATATTTAAAATAATTAATTTAGGTATTCCCCTGCTACCTTTTAGAGTTAATTAAGATTATAGTACCTATTTTTGAATCACCGGAAATGAGCGAAATGTCTAGGTTGTGTTGTGTTGATTTGGTTGTGTTGTGTTGATTTGGTTGTGTTGTCTTTGTTTGGTTGTGTTGTGTTGATTTGGTTGTGTTGTCTTTGTTTGGTTGTGTTGTGTTGATTTGGTTGTGTTGTCTTTGTTTGGTTGTGTTGTGTTGATTTGGTTGTGTTGTCTTTGTTTGGTGTGTTGTGTTGATTTGGTTGTGTTGTCTTTGTTTGGTTGTGTTGTGTTGATTTGGTTGTGTTGTCTTTGTTTGGTTGTGTTGTGTTGATTTGGTTGTGTTGTGTTGATTTGGTTGTGTTGTGTTGATTTGGTTGTGTTGTCTTTGTTTGGTTGTGTTGTGTTGATTTGGTTGTGTTGTCTTTGTTTGGTTGTGTTGTGTTGATTTGGTTGTGTTGTGTTGATTTGGTTGTGTTGTCTTTGTTTGGTTGTGTTGTGTTGATTTGGTTGTGTTGTGTTGGTTTGGTTGTGTTGTGTTGATTTGGTTGTGTTGTCTTTGTTTGGTTGTGATTTTTTCATTTGGTTGTGTTGCGCTGATTTGATTGTGATGTCTTTGTTTGGTTGTGTTGTGTTGATTTGGTTGTGTTGTCTTTGTTTGGTTGTGTTGTGTTGATTTGGTTGTGTTGTGTTGATTTGGTTGTGTTGTCTTTGTTTGGTTGTGTTGTGTTGATTTGGTTGTGTTGTCTTTGTTTGGTTGTGTTGTGTTGATTTGGTTGTGTTGTCTTTGTTTGGTTGTGTTGTGTTGATTTGGTTGTGTTGTCTTTGTTTGGTTGTGTTGTGTTGATTTAGTTGTGTCTGCTAAATGAATTGTAGAATTTTAGAAATACATTCATCACAACCAAATACAGCAAAATAAAGACAAGGCAACAAAAAGGAGACAATACTGACACCATGACCACATGCAGCCAACAGAACAAAATGCAAAGAAAAGGCATTACCATCTATAGGCAATCTAGCTACAGACAATAGAACATAACTAAATGTATTTTTAAACAAAAAAATTGTGTGTTTTGTTATATGTTGTCATTTGTCTTAGAATAGATTGATGCATATATGCAGAATCTGTAGGTACAGTTTTTGGGGGCTATTATCTTTGGAGGCTGGGTAATGTTGATCAGAGGTTAAACGCTCATCAGACTAAAGCCAGTGGGTCTACAATTGATTGTGATGTCTGCATAAGGTTTTGCCATCTGCAATCTATTCTATTGTATATATTTGGTTGTGTTTTCTACATTTGGCTGTGTACCATTTAAAGTACAATATACAATTTTGTAGTCTATATTTGTTTGGTTGTGATGTCTTGATTTGGTTGTGATGATCAGCGAAGAGATAAGAGGTAAAACTTTGTCTACAGGGGATTTCTGACACAAAAGTTTAGTTGCACGGTGTTAGCACCCAGGTTCACAGTCATTTTGTCTTAAGTGGAAATCATCCGTTGTAATTAGCATTTAAAATCCAATTTCATTATACATAATGAGGTAAAATAAATGTATAAAGAAGGTTCTTATAAACATGTTTGTATGATTATTATCCTAATTCACCTCACACACATTAACGCCATCATAAGCAGCTCCATTGGTTGCCTGTTAAATCATTCCACAAAAAAAGCTATTGTAGCTTTTTTTTAACACTTTATCATACTAAGGGTATAATAAAAACTACCCCTCCATCCAGTGTATCCTCTGGATCCTCTGGTTCATCTTAAAAGCAGGAGATATGGTGACTACACGCCATCTTTATATGACTGAATTGCATTAAAAAACTACAACAGGCTGGTCGATATACAAATAGACTTAATGAAGAATGTACTAATTCTAAGAACTCAAGGTTATATATATCAATACTGTATTTTAATTCATTAATATTTCACAACTGATTGCAAGACAATGTTTATATTTTTTACAATGAAATAGAAAAAATCTCATACTAGGTGACGATATTGTTGAAAGCAGCGGGTTGACTCCTAGTGTCATCATATAAATCATGTGTAAGATAGAAAATAGGAGACAGAATGTATTAGGAAGAACTATAAAATGTTTTATTATATATATTATAGAATACAGTTATATTGTGTCTTGTTTTTTAGTCTTAATCTGTTGTTTGTGGCCACCTCAAAACTCTGCTGCCCGGATTGTCACCAAAACCCCCTCATACCATCACATCACCCCCATCCTACAGCAACTCCACTGGCTCCCAGTTAAGCAAAGAATCGCCTTCAAACTCCTCCTGTACACCTTCAAGGCCATCCACAACCTCGCCCCTCCATATCTATCTGACCTCCTTCACATCGTCACTCCAGCCCGCTCCCTCAAATCCTCCTCCTCCATTCACCTCACTGTGCCCTCTGCACGCCTCAGCACCATGGGGGGCAGAGCTTTCAACCGCTCTGCTCCCCAGCTCTGGAACTCTCTGCCACCGGACATATGCAACATTGACTCTCTCCCCATCTTCAAATCCAGACTCAAAACCCACCTGTTCAAGATCGCCTTCTCACTCTAACCATATCACTGCAAATTACACTGTCCATTACACTCCATTTCATTTATTTTATTGTATATTGATTTTATCCATTGTGGTTTTTAAATGTTGATTGTTGTACAGTGTCCTTGGGTGTCCTGAAAGGTGCTTTTAAATCAAATGTATTATTATTATTATTACCTCCTCCCACATACACATCAATAGGGCCCCATTGTACAGGTCACCCTGAAATCCTGGCTGCACTAGTTTCCTGTTAGGGGCTGGTGACAGCAGAGTGTCAAGTGAAAAGTCAAATAACTTGTTTTTATGTTAAGATAACACTCTTAAGAAGATAAAAATGACATATTTTAATGATTGGTGTCCCTACTTAAAAAAATGACACTTTGATATTCATACATTTTGAATTTTTGGTTCAATTTTCAATTTCCGCCTAAACTACATGTGTGTTCAAGTGTGTTTATTTCAAAAATTGAAAATGGTATTGATAAAAACTTTGCTCAATTGTAATTAATAACTATCTGTGAACATCCTGTCCACATTTGGTGACGTTCTGATTTTGATTTCCAGAGATACATGTAGGCTGTCCCTTTCGGAGAAGCTCTAATTTTCACTATTTTCATTTTTGGGTAAGATACATAAAACATCCCAAAAAAGTAATTTTGCAGTAAAATATTTTTATACAACCATCCGTTTCATAAACTAGACATGTTCAAGTTATGAAAAAATATGGTTGTGCTTTGTTCTATCTCGGGTAGGGGTATCTCAACTTTTAGGGGCCCAATTTCCTCTACTATAGGCTATTATGAATAATAAGTATTATTAGGCTATTATGAATAATAATAATAATGATAATAATGCTCATTTTACAATCTAAACCTGTATCTTTCAGAAAAATAAACAGAGCATTGTAGAATTCCCTCATTTTGTCACTTCTCCCTAAAATCCAAACTCCATCTCCATTCTAGTTCGTATATCCTATACCACGCAATTCATCTTAAAATAACGATCACTTCCTGTCATCTGCACTCTTTTAAGTCCTTCACTTCAATTGATTTCTGAATGCTGTAGTGTTGTAGTCAGGGAATATTGCAAAAATACGAGAATACATTCCTTACCAAGAAATTTCTTTCTCCAATGTGCTCTTAAAGGTGTGTAACAACCCCTCCTCTCAGATGCCTTCCATGACCAAATACACATTTGAAATGATTTAAAATGGTATATTTTACCAATTTTTGTGAAAATATATACAAAAATTACTTCAATTTAAAATATAGCTGTAGTCCTTAAGTAAGATTTATGCTGAAATGACAGTGATCTGTAAAAGTCTGCACATAACTGCAACAATGTAGGGACCCTAAAGATACACACAGACATCACTTGTGAATCTGTTTATAAAATGTTTTATGTCCACTCAGTACTAGTTCATACATGGAGATTAATTGTGTTCTGCTTCTAGTCTTTCTTTCAATAAATTATTGAAATAGGGACAGTAGGGGGTCCCCAGTCTCTAGCACAGACAATTTAGGGGTCCGGAGATAAAATGTTTGGAAATCCATGCTTTACATCATCATTGATGTTGATACAGTTCTTGCATGTGATACCTTTACAACTTCTACATGCAGAGATACATTCAACACCATTCTTCTTGTAGCTGCATCCAGGTTGCTGCAATCTTCTTTACAATTACAGCTTGTGAACCAGAGTGGCTCCTCAGGAGCCTAACAGTCTTGAGTTGGAACTGGCCCATAACCATGTACTCCTACCTCCTATCCATAGTCCCTGGGGTCCAAAGACATGCTCTGCAAAGGCATCCAGTCCCAGGTTTTGATATAGGCCTGGAGAGAATGCTGTGCAACTGCACCCTCTGGTGGAGGTAGAGTTTCTGATTTGATTAAGTCAGCGACAGCCTTCCGCAAAAACATGTATCAAATTGCACCTAGAGTAATAGCAGTACCTGATGAATTCAAGTGGCAGCCTCTGGTGTTGAAAAATGAAGCCAATGCAGAAGTGTGGAATCCCGCAGTTCATCCAGTTTCCGCTTGAGGCTGGCTGCAGAGCGCCAGAACACAAATACACATCCCACTCAAAAAATCCTGTTTTGACAGAAGAAATTAACATGTTTACAGCCTGGTTCAAAACACTAAATTGTTCTGATAAGCTCATGTCTCGATCGGCACACACTGTACGGTAGGTGAATTGTATGATAACTGATCTGTTTTGATATATGAAGGATAAGCATTGTTCACAATAAGGGGCGTAGCTGACCTGATTGACAGGCAGGCATGGTGTAACGGTTTGTCCAGAGCAGTTTTGTCAGCTCCAGCTCTTAGCCTATCATTAGATTGACTGAAAGTTAGGGCGAGACAGCATTTCCAGAATGGCGACCGCCATCGTCACTCAGGCTTCGGCCATTAATATTAACAGTCTATGGAAAAAACACAAGCAAAGACACAGAACCAAAGGGATCCATAGCTAAATGTACAGGTACACTCACACTGATAGATTGGAAACCCCAGTCACAGTCCAGGAGACGAGCAGACAGTTTGAAGAAATTGTTTGTTCTTTAGGGACCCTAATAAATACCCTGTTTTTTAACATAATACATGCTTCCGTGTTGGCTTATTAGGATTTTATCTAAACAGATGTCTGTCATTGAAAAAAATTAAAAATGATAAAAGTCAACTTGTAAATAAGTAAAAGGTCTTTGTCTGGGTTGGGCCCATATACAGTTAATAGGACTTGCACTGGCTTGGGTCGGGTAGGGCTGGATTTTTGTGGGCCCGATCTAAGCTTTAATTTGACATTGTGGAGCAGTAGTATTTCAGATATTGAAATCAATACTTAAAGCTACTTTTAAATGTATATGTAAAAGTGGGCGTGGCCATTTTTCCACCGAGGAGTGGATTATATGCTAAACAAATGCTTGCAATTGATTCAGAATTACTAAAGAACCCCTAGTTTGACCCCTCACAAGCTACCTAAGGCAGAGGTCAAACTTTTAAATTTTTCACCAATAAGGTTCTGGGTACCCCAACTTTAAGCCGCTCTCAGTGATTTTCCTACAGGAGTTGACTTTAAATCTTTTTACATGTGTTATAGGACTCTTTTATGAACATATTGGTGAATAAATATATATATTGCCATTAATCCAAGTTGATGTTGTGTGGGGATGGGCAGGACAGAACAGAGGCCCCGTTTCAGAAAGCAGGTTAAGTGCAAATTCTGAGTTTGTTAACCCTGGTTTGAAAGAGAGAATGGGTTTTCCTTTTCATAAAGGGAGGTCAATCAAACCCAAGAAAGAGGGGTATAAAGCCCGTTCCAGAAAGAGAGGTAACTTTAGCTCTGAGTCAGTTACTATGGCAACTGAGTCCGTGAACCTAACCTGGTCAGGAGCAAGTTTTCTCAGAAATGATTGAAAAATCGGCACCTGACACATGCATGCCGAAGTTATGCCACAGCACATGGAAGTGCTCCAGGATAGTCAATCTTCCACCATCATGATTTCTATGTACATTATAACCAGTGGACTTGCTTTATGACATTTACTGCTATAAAGGTGTACTTATGTCTTTGTTGACAACATGAGTGAATGTATGAAATGATTTAATACGTTTTTATGTCCTTTTTTCATGTGGGAAATATTGAACATTTTATTGTCTGGTATCTTCGAGTGTCGTAAAATATGACATCTATGCAATTTAATTAGAATTTGTGTGTCTGCGCGTGTGCCTGGGTGTACTGTATACTCCTATAATAGTCATAACATGTTTTGTAAATAATATTGAAAGGGGATAAAGGTAAAATGATTGCTTGTTCAGCTAGCCAGTCCGCCACCTGCTGCCAATAAGATGCAACAACAGGACAATACCAAAATAAATGCTAAATATTCTCCTCCTCATCAAAATCTATAACTATTATCATCCGTTATTTTCAAGATTTTTCTTGTTGGGAGTATTTTGTAAAATAATTTCAACTGAAAAGCCCATAAATAAGTAAAAGTCAATGATTTACAAATAAACTGAAACATTTTCAACCGAGGAAGAGGAGTATCGAAAATATCTTTCCAGTATGTTTAAAAATGATGTGGATGAGAAGTTGTATTCTCTGAAGACATAAAATAATAATACATGGCAGAGTTGATTTTCCAATTTATAATCCATTTATAATTTTTATTGCAAGGGTGACAAACATGTAAATTATTCTTGGATTTTTTACATCATGTTTCTCCACGATAAAGGTATTGCGGACTATAGCTGTGCATAGCAATGAATTGTACCTACATCCCCATATTTTGAAATTAAAGAACCATAACAAAATCTCCATTGACATCCAATATGTGGTTCACAAAATATATATATATTTATTTGAAAATAGAGGCCAGGTTTATTCTCAATACAAATATTTTCCTTTAGCCATAAAAGATGTTGTCTGCCTCTACCCCATATTTTGGTGACACAGACTGAAAGTGATACCATAGAGACAACAAATTCATAAAAAACTGAGAAAAATTAGGAAAAATACTGAGCATATTTTTCACTAAAGATGGGGATAATTGAAAAAAGGGATAGTATTTTCCTACAAATGAATCACTTAGAGAGATGAAAAGCTTGGACATAATCCAGTTGAGATTATTAAACATCCTTTGTAAATGGTAAATGGATTTGAGCTTGTAGGGAGCTTTTCTAGTCTTCAGACTACTCAAAGCGCTTTTACAGCGCATGTCACACCTACCCATTCACACTCATTCACACACTGATGGCACTGAGGTTGCTATGTAAAGTATTCAGACTTTTTACCAGGGCTGAAAGGCATTTTAAACCCAAACCACCATTCTCTAGTATATAATATAAATAGCTACGTTTATGTTTTTTCTGGTTTATTGTCCCAAATAAAAGAAAATAAATATTTTCAAAAGTTTTAAAGAAGGCAGCATCAGGAGAGAGAAGACAATAGACAAAATGTGAACTGTGAGACTACTAAGGAATTGACTATTGCAACTTTACTATAAAGAGTTAAATATTTGCCCCTCCATGCCTGAAGGATTCTATCAATCTCTCAAAGTTTCAATTCATAATTAGTTTTTACTAACAGACTTTTATCAGCCTGGATATGTATTCCTAAAACACTCACTGGGCCATTGGACCATTTAATAAATAAGAGCCTGGCACGGTATCTGAACATTTTTATCCTTCAATGATCCAAGCTTAAGAATACAACATTTTTCATAGATTGGCTTCAATCCTGATAGAGAGGCAAAACAATTTAACTCAAAAATAAGGGTCTCCATTGAGAGAACATCTGCTTTCAGATGGAGGGAAGCATCATCTGCGGAAAAAGAGGCCTTTGACTCTGATCCATTCATCTTTAAACCTTTTTTGTTAACATTATTTCTTATTTTTTATTCTATTACAAGAATGCACAAATAAGCCGAAAGAGGACAGCCTTGCCTGACACCTCTAGAAAGTTTAATTGGGTCAGAAATGTGCCCGTTGTTTATAATTCTGCAAAATGGATTTTGATATAATACATGTACCCATTGAATAAAACAATCACCAACATAATAGTGTTGTAAACACTGAAATAAAAACTCCAGGCAGATGATTCTTATCAAAATATTCAATTATTTCAAGAAGACTCCGGATATTATCTCCTATAAATCGACCTTCGAGAAAACCAGTTTGATCAAAATGTATTAGTTGTTGAATTACCTGCTTTAATCTAAGACAAATACATTTAGCTAGGAAACGAACATCACAGCACAAAAGTGTCAGGGGTCTTTAGTTATTCAATTTCACAGGATCTTTTGTCTGGCCATCTGCATCATGTTTTAGCAATAGAGAAATAAATCCTTCTCTTTGAGAGTTAGATTGTTGACCATTTTCCAAAGATAAATTAAAACAGGCTAATAAAGCCTCCTTAACTTCTTCTCCACAGGTATCCCATCTAGTCCAGGATATTTACCATTTGGAAAAGAATGTATTGCATCATATACTGTAGCTCTTTGTCTATAATAGGACCTTCACATAATAAATGCTGTCCATCTGTACGTTTAGGATGAGGATAGGATTTCATCTGTCCTCACTTGCAACTGCAAGTCTATGACAGCCAGATTTCTATCCACAATTTAAATTAATTCGATACAATGTGAATCTATTTACAAGCAATTGTTGTGCCACAAATTATGAAACCCAAGACATGGTTAAATTAGTTTGTATACCGAAATACTATATGTTTTATGAGATGCTAAAAGATGCTAAAATGCCCAGTAACTGGACACTTTGGAGACAGTGGCTGAGAGGAGCATGAAGGACAAAACAATAGCCATCTTGAATTACTCTTTCACACTCTACATGATGGGCAGCGGTAGGTGGGCAGCTCATTTAGCCAATGCCTTATTCCACCCAGATGCAAAACTGAACTCATCAAGCCCTCCTTTGTGCCCACTGCCATCAGCAGTGGAACCAACATGATTCTGATTACCCCCTTCATGCTATTCTACATATTTTACCATTGATATTATATATTGTATTATATTATATTACATTATATTATACTATATTAGGTTATTTAACTGCACTTTTTATTTTTACATTCTTTAACTTCTTAATTGTCCTGTACAGTTTACTTTACTCTGTTACTAAGTTGTATAAATCTCATATTTTATTTGTATTTATATAATCTTTTCTGTTTAAATTTATTTTGTACTACCTGTTTTTGTCGTAGTATCTTTTCTCATCTGGTTTCCATTATAAAGGAAGCATGTTGCATTTACTTGGCAAAATCTCCCTTGTTTTTCTGAATTAAAGAGATAATTATCTCCAAATTAGAAGAGAGAAAAAAATCTGCTTTTTTTTTATAACGAGATACAGGATTTTAATATATATTGGTAACATAGATGGTATTTTTTATTAGTTTGTCAACTTTGTGCAGGTACATTAGGACGTTGCAGTTGTTTAGTCGTAAATCCTGTTGTGATCTGCTGATTGTTTCAGTGTTTGTCCAGGATCAGCATGCTTCACGAATAGAAGCTGTTGCATCTAAAATGCATTCAGGCTGGCTACATGGGAACTCAAGTGATAATCAGCTTTCTCTTAATTCCAAGATAATTATCTTTTCAGATTCAGAAAAACAGAGTAGATTTTAATTCTTAAATCTTCTCTGTAGCGTTTCTGCTGCAGGGTAGTATCTGTTGCATTTATCATTTTGAAATTAATTATATAATTACACACACACACACACACACACACACACACACACACACACACACACACACACACACACACACACACACACACACACACACACACACACACACACACACACACACACACACACACACACACACACACACACACACACACACACACACACACACACACACACACACACACACACACACACACACACACACACAACTAATATATGAAGACACATACAATAAAGAGTTGCAACATAGCTTTATTTGTTTGGTACAGTATTTTCACTGAACTATTCAATATGTTGTTTTTTAAGTTTCAATATTTGCTTTGTCATGTATTTTTTTATGTCCATGTATGTGTATCATGTTCAGTTGAAAGTGTATTAGTTTGTTGTCACTCATTCATACCGTCGGTAAAGTCAAGTCAAGTCACAGTTTATGATGGGTATTTTGAGTAAATAAAGAGTAGTGAAAATAAATACATACTGTATAACAGAAATGAGAGGACCAGAGCTGACACTGGCCAGTGATGGCATATGAAAAGTATTTTACATAAATGTAACATTGTAAACATTTGCAGAGTAGACAACATTTTTTGATCAAGCTAAACATGGCTTCAGATTTTGATAAACATGAGAAGCTCCTAGGACGGAAGACGTCAGATTTGAGATATTGAGTGATGTCTATTCATTCTCCTATAGATAACAATGGTTCCCAATCATGCATTCTGACTAGGACAAACTTTTACTCTAAACATAATTATCCAAAAATATAGCTAAGAATATCCTGATCAGAAAAAAAGATCATGAAAAGCAGAGGAGGCTAGTATCCTTGTCTCTGATTTAATTTTCCTTGTTCTTTCTGTAACATGTTCTGAGGCTTTTTCTCCACTTCTCAGAAGTGATTAGGTTTGCATCTGAATCCCTGTCATTGTATCAGAACATACATATAGGTTAACTTATAATACTTTAATGTTAATCACTGCAGAATTTCTGAATGCCAGATGTGATCTTAGAAAAATGTGTAGTAGGTTGACTGTTAACTCCACTCATTGGTAAGAGTGTCACCTGTGGATGTAGTTAAGCAGATTGGAGGGGGATCTCCAGGGTGCCGGATTTTAGAAAATATTTATTGCAGTCTTCTAGATTAATACAGAGATATTTCAGTTCTCCAAACGTTATTTAAAATAAGGAACAACATCTAAGTGATAAAAGAGGGTCTGAGCTTTAGCAGCATTTATTGAAAAGGCGCATGTTTTGGAATGGCTTAAATCATTCTCATTCTTAGAAAAAAAAACATCCAGTTAATAATTTCAACCAGTCTTCAGGATGTAAAACTTTTGTGAAAGAGGACAATAAGGATTTTGCCTGCAACTATCTACTCTGATAGTCACTTGCATATTCTCTGTTTGCTTCATGTGTCATATTTGAGTACTATAACATTTTTGTATATTAATTGTAATTATTGTATTGGCACAGAAACTTATTTTGGTTTATGACCTTAGGCTCAATGCTCAATATTTAACTCTACTGTTACTGGCACAGAAAAAAAACAGTAGAAGCCTGCCTTAGTGGGGACCATAACACCAACTATACTGACTTTATTTGATTCCCCATGTAGGTATCCACAGTAGAGAATGCCATGTTTTTAATTAAATAATGGCAAAACAAAGTATTACTTTAAAGATGTGGAAACTGAAGCAGCAATGTTTTGCACAAAGTGTGTGCACATTCAAGTAAAAAAAGACAAGCAAAAATAAAGTTTAAGGGCAACACAGATACATAGGAACCTCTAGTCTTTGTGGATAAATTGGCACTTTTGTGAAAAGCAGTGCATTTTCGTTTCAGAAATAAAAATAATTTGTCCTCGTTGATGCACTTATTTTTTTATTTTACATTGCAATTCTGGCTTTTTTGTTGAAGGCCTAGCACAGAATGGCCTTAAAATGGTTAAGTTAAGTAATAAATGCTGCTCAATACATCTGTCATTTGGAGGTTAAGATCTGTTCTTAGAGCTTGGTAATTCATGATTTTAACTCATGTCTTGTAGGAGCACGTGTTCAGTGGAAAACATCATCAAACTTGTGTCATAGCAGCACCTTGCTAAACTTAAGTGTTTATATTGATGCAAAATGCAATTTTTTTTCAATCCAAAAAAAATGCTGATGAAAGTGTTTATCCGAGTATACACAATATTCAGAATGATCAATCAAAAAGAGTTTAAACGTTCTCTACCCAGTTCTATTATTTAATGTTTGGCTGGTTCAGCAATCCACAGAACAGCGCTCGTAGACTCTGGTCAGGACATAGTCATAGAGTCAATCAACCTTTTGCTCACACTGTGCCTTTCAGACAAACAACAGGACAAAGCTCTCTGCATCCACAAAGCATAAACCCTTATCCAGGATCAGCTTGCTTGCAGGAAAAGCTGCTCTGAGGCCAGGGTCAACAGAGCTAATTCAAACCATCATATGCCATGTGGCTAGAAACAACAACAAAAAAGTTTCCCCAAACAGTATGTGTGCTCAAATTATTTATAATGATCCTCTTTCTATTTGTCTATGAAAACAGAACAGGATCTTAATTAAACTGAACCAAGGGGGAAAAAAAAAAATCTATAAATAAAGAAAATATACAAAGTGCTTTTTAACAAAAAATATGGCCACGAACTGTGGTAAAAAAAACTTAAAAAAAAAAAAAAATACAATAAAGAATAACTCATTGAAAATGCTGTGGAAACTCTTATTTGCCATAGCCACTCATCTGCGTGAGATATGTACTGTGTCTGCTGGCGCTGTATGCATGCGTGCATATAACATTTCAACTCAAAAATATATTTGTACTTGCAGTTGTCACTTGTATGTGTTATATCCCTAGCCAAACTCTGGTTGGATTGTTCTAAGAGCCACCAAGGGAGAAATTAGTAGCATCGCCTCCTCTAAGCAGGCATTAGATACTGTTATTTATAACAAGCCAATACGTGTCATAAGAGACCCATGCAAAATCATTAACAGCTTAATTATCCTTCCTCAAAAGTATATTAATAAATCACTTCTACCACCATACAAAACACTATCACCACCACAACACCATCACTGTTAACATAATTAAACCAACCACTTGTAGCGCACTTCCTGCATTTTAACTCAAACTTCTGTAAAATAAACACTGAGCAAGGTGCAACAATGTCTTGCAGGTCTTTTAACTGTTCTCTATCTCTCTCTCTAACAACTGTTTGTTTGGCCAGGGATACTCAGTGACTATAGGCAAGGTAATACTAAGCCATGCAAAAACCACCATGTACATCTGGGAGGCAGAGGGAGGCACAGTGCCTAGCTAACCTGCAACTACTTGTTTTCAGTGATATCAGAAAATCTTCACTTTAAATCTCCGTCTCATTAAAATTCCTGGTACGTGTTTTATAGAGCAAATAGTTTTTTTTACTCGGTTTTAAACATGTGCAATCCATTGAATGCATGCCAATGTAAAAATAAGTTTGGTTTCTCCCTGGTTTTGCCCTTAGTTTTACAGCTATGCCTTATTTCCATAGTTAGATCACTTCATAATTCAAATATATTGTTGTTAAAACACAGCACACGACGAATATTTGAACTCTAACTCTATTCCAATCTCAAACCTATATTGTTCTTTATATCTTAAAATATATCCTCTTAACCTAAATCAATTATCCAATATCCCAAAGGAGCCATTCCTAAATGTATACACTTCTCCTGCCTGCCCACAAAATAAGTCTTATTAAAAGGTACAAAAAAAAAAAAGGGGGGGGGGGGGAGGGGGGGGGTTGATTAGGAGATCATAGCTGACCATCAGACTGTTGCCGTTGCCTGTTGAACATTTGTCTCTTTATAAGGGAACAGAATAGATTTGGTCCATCAAACCAAAGCTAATAAAAAAAGTTAAAACAAAAAGCATTAAAAAAAGAACTGATGAATTAAGGATGGGGGAAACAAAATAGTTATAAAATGCTTTGAATTGCAGTTAAACCAAAATCAAAATCTGGTTGTATGTGCACATGACACTGTGGACTTAGCATTGAGTTGGAGGAGTAATCCTGATAACCAGCATGACCAATTTAGGAAAATTTTAGTTAATAAAATATTTTAATCAATAAAGCTATAACAATAGCAGGTTGTGAGGTGTTCACTCCCTATTTTAAAGTGTTATGAAATGTATGTGGCGTGCTTCCCAAGTAGCATAGAAATCATAGAAGTCCTCTGGTAGATGAGGATGAAGAGGGGAGGAGCATTTTTTTGCAGGTAGACAGTTTCAGACTTCAGGGATCAAGGCTGGAGTATGTGTGTATCTGGTGATGGTAGAGGTGGGTAGACAACAGATCAAGTAAGGGGGTATGAATTTATGTCTTAGGCATCTAAGGGCCCTCCATAACATGGGGAGGTATGAAGGGGGTAAAGGTGTTTTAGAGAAGAGGGGTGCTGACTTATAGCTGAAAACCCTCCATCGGAGCCTCCTGCTGCGGGAAAAGGAACTGCTGGTTGGCTTGGTCAACCTGAGGGGCTAGACTGCTGTCCTCGTCCTCAACCCCGAAGTAGTGCTCTATTAGATCAAATGCCTTCTGGTATATCTCTTGGTTGTCATGGCTCTGGAGGAACTCTATCTTGTCAAGACCTGGAAAAAACAAGTACATTAGATCATGGATAATGTGTTATCTCTGATGAAATCCCACATGAGAATAAATGCCTGTTTTCATTATTTTGGATTTCAATATACATGATGGTCTAAAAAGTATTTAAGACAAATACAAACAGTTTGTTTACAGTCAGCTTATGTATTTACACCAAAATATAAATCATACACAATGGGTTTCAGAATGTATGTGCAAAAGTGGACCTCATTTCCAGTACCATATGCTTCTTCAATAAGGCTGCAATAAGGATTAACTCCGCTGCCGTTGTTTTCCTGCTTGGCTTCTTGCTCCCCAAGCCTCAGGATATTCTCAAGGCCGTTTAGAGCAACCTGAACGATCTTAGAGTCCATCACCGTCAGCAGATCACACAGGGGCTTAATGCAGCCCAGGTTCACCAGATATCTACATTTACACAAAACAGATGCACATTAACACATTTTAAGATTTGACTCTAAGTGTTTCAATTCAAGATTACAAATCAATTTACAAGACATATGTTGTCAAATTGCATTGCATTTATTAACTAAAACAATAAAAGAATTACAGACACAAGGTGTTATCCAGGGTCAAAGCAAACCAATGAGTTTTTTTGTACATCCTTAGTCCCTTTAATGCATGCAATTCAATCCTAAATAGTCTGGACCATTAATTAAAAATGGACAATGTGTCTCCACCTTCTCAAACTGTACAATATATTACCCTTAATATTGTATAGATATCTGTATTGATATTGATAGTGCTTATCAATACTACTCTCCATCATTTGGTGCAAAAAAAAAAAGTCATGACATTAAAAGATTCCTCATTTTTAACACAATGACTTTTTAAACTGATTGGCAAACCTCACATAAAATTCAAACAGGAAATATATCAGGGATGTGATTGACAAAGGATTAAAAAGCATTTACATTTTATATTTTATTTGTTGTCCTTTTTTTTTTAAACTCTAAAAGCATCACTTTACATTTGGTTCAAAGTTTTCTAAACCTCACTGTCAGGGAAAGAATTGTTACAATTTATTAATGGATGTTGTTCACATTTTTCGAGGTTTATAGAAAGTCATCCAACAATTGGCAAATGTCACATTAAAATGCCTTCTTCTATTGTTATCATTAAGAGATTGACCATCTGACAGTCTGACTAGTTCAAATTCAGCCAAATCATTCAGCACAAACAAATTCAAATAACTGGAACTTGAGGGATTATGAATATGGGGCAATTTAGTCCAGATCCATTAGCTTATAGCTGAGGTGGCACTTTTGTTGATTTACTGGAATTCTGACCTTATCTGTTCTGGTGTTCCTCCAGAGGTGGCATTAGTGATGGCCCAGGCTGCCTCTTTCCTGGTTCTGAACTCTGCTTTCTGTAGAATGTCGATCAGCACTGGAAAGATGTTTGCATCGATTACTGTCTGTTGGGAAGGATAACATTTTAATTCAGGGGCATATCTGAAAAGCATCTTCAACACATTTATGGCATCTTTACTTAAAAAGAAAAAAAAATCCACAAAATGTTTGCCTACTATTCATCATACCACTCATGGGCTTCTAATGTTGTGATAAATGGATAGAAGGAAACATCAGTCCCTACAAAGCCATATTAGAGACCAGTTTCTTATCAAACTGTGTTCTTTAGTATATATAGATGTGAGGAATGTTAGGGCCCAAGATAGCCTGGAGGCCATGTATGCATGGAGGCTATAGTCATCGTCGCTGCGACCATGGGTTAGAATCCAACCTTGGACCTTTGCTGCATGTCAACATTTCCTGTCTCTCTTCAGGTGTCTTATCCAATAAAGGCAAAGTGTCCCAAAAAATGCAGATATTTAACACTCAAATTTAATTAACACACAAAACACACTAGAATATGACACTCACAAGGAGAAGTGGAGGCAGCAGGTAGAGAAACATGTTTTTCATAAACTTTACAATACTTTTACTAGTAGTTAGGGCTGGGCGATATGACCTCAAATCAATATCATGATTAATTGAACATTTTACCTCGATGACGATTAATGACAATTATTTTGTTTTTGTTTTTTGCCCTCATAGTTCACTGACATGGTCTCTATTCTAAATATGCTCAACTATTAAAGCTGGGATATTTGTTTTAATGAAAGAGTGCATATCTGATGAACTATTTTGTGGTTATTTATTGAATATTTCAAACTGAAATCAAATCATTGCTTGAAATGAAAACGACACATTTTAGTTTTAAAGTAGAAATTCACTTCTCTAAAACAGTAGAAAATACTTGCATTTCTTGCAAACACTTTTTCCGCAGTGTTGACATTTGACTTCTTTTTGTACGGTGTCGTCTTCCCTAAAGACAAAATGTGTCCAAACAACAGACATTGCTTCCATGTCGCAGATTGGATGTGTCGTCACGTGACTCTGCCCTCAAAATAATCGAAATGGGCAAGATTACGTCGGTGAGAGGCTCTGAATGTCGGTTTTGATTAATCGCCCAGCCCTACTAGTAGCTCACATGTGTATTACATATATTTCATCAACCACTTCTAAGGATGTTTAAGGTTACTTTTGGTGTGCATGACCAGCCCAATAATTGTAACTTCTAATTAAAATGTAACCTCACTGTCTGCTGTCTTGAGCTGCATCTTAACATTTTAGCAGTTACGAACAGGCTATGCATGCACAGTGGTCAGTTCTATGTTTTTTCTAGTAAGTGGCTACCAGAGAGACTTAAATTGCAAATTACTAATAAAAAACAGGAAAACTGGCAGACAATGGGCAATATGACTATTGAGCATGCACAGATCACAATTGTGTTGGTAAAATGCAATGCCCTTCAGTGTGTATCTGGGCATGCATGTACACAACGCACAGGCGGCTGTGGCTCAGTTGGTAGAGTCGGTTGTCTCCTAACTGGAAGGTCGGAGGATCGATCCCTAGCTTCTGCAGCAACATGTCTGATGGGTCCTTGGGCAAGACACTTAACCCCAAATGGCTCCCGCTGCTTTGTCAGCGGCGCATGATGGGATTATTTACTTCTGATGGTCACTTTACATAGAAACCTCTGCCAACAGTGTGTGAATGGGTAGGTGTGACCTGCGATGTAAAGACGCATACACTCACAAAACCCAATTCTGCAGATTGTTGGTTGCCCTTAAGTTATAAAGAGGTGTACAAAGTGTATGAATCACCTGTATTTGTGCTCGGTTTCCTGCTGTAATGTTTGAGATGGTCCAGCATGCCTCTTTGCGGATGGACTCTTTAGCACTGCTGAGAAGGTGCAGCAAACAGGGCAAAGCTGAGCAATTCAACACCACCTATATTAGGCAAAAGGGATGAAGTCAAGTGGTGAGGGTAAAAAGTACTCCTTTCTGCAAGATGTACAGGTCAAGTTAAAAAAAACAAAAAACTTTAACATTCATCCAAACTTCATTAAAGTTGTGAGTTATTGCAAGACTGACAATATCGATCACATACATGAGTAGCTTTACAGCTTTACATTACATTCTACACTTACTTGTGTTTGGATGTCATCTCCAGTGACAATGTTTCCAACAGCTCTCAAGGCAGGGGAAGCCACTTTATAGTCGGTGTGCCTGCAAATGTGATATTTATTAGAGATATTATAAAAAAAATAAATCACAAGCTATATTATTTGTGACTAAGAATAAATAAAGTAAGGTAGGACTTACATTAGTAGTTCTACTAGGCGCCTGCAGACACCAGAGTCAATTACAGCTTGGATTTTGTCATTGGGGCCATCTGAGAGGTAGGACAGGGCCCAGCAGGCATCTGCCAGCAAGTCTGGGTCACTGCTAAATAAAAGCCTGGACAGAACTGGCAGACAGGGTGACACCTAAAACACATGGACGTAACTGATGTGAAAAAGCATGGGGGAGTTCTAATACTGACTATTTACCTAAATCATAATTTCTACAATTCATTTAGCAGACACTTTTGTCCAAAGCAACGTAGATCAAGGAGTAACTACAACACAAGCAAGGCTCTAGAGAGGAGGAAACAACTTCAGTAAGAACAGCTTTAAGTCTGAGCGGACACAGAGGCAGTGCACTTTTTTCTTAAAGGGGGAAAGAGACCCTGCAGATTGAATAGAGGTAGGCAACTCATTCCACCACCTTGGGACAACAGAGTAGAAGAGTCCAGCTATAGACTTAGGGCCCTGTTGTAAAGGTTGGACAAGGCACCATACATTGGCACAGTGTAGTGGGATTGTAAATTAAAAATTAAACCCTAAACCAAAGACTCGGCTATAATTTGGGTGTATTCTGTTAGAAAAGGCTATGTCCTGCATCTGATCATTTATTTAAAAAAAACAACAACAACACTTTGCAAGCTTGTCTATATCTAAGTAAACACAAGTAGTATGTCTGATGTGAAATGCAAGTGTTCATAAAAGGAACTGATACCTTTTCAAAAGCAGGTGGAGGGTTTTTTCCTCTGCAGAGATTAGACAGAGCCCACACTGCATTTCTAGTCATAGTCAATCTAGTGGATTTGGTCAGAAGCCTGAAATGACAAAGAAAAGCAAAACTCAATACATGTGATAGTACAAACATTTTTATAATAGAAGCTAAGGGTCTAAATAAGAATTTTCTTTTCAGAGGCAAAAAAAAAAGGCCTTACGATAATAGTGGTGGAAGGATGTTGCAGTTGAGCACGTAGTCCCTGCAAACTGCACTGTCCCCTGCAATATTACCCAAGGCCCAAACAGCCTGCGTGAAAAATATCACACAAAACCTTGGTTAACTACTGACCTTTAATACAAAATTATGAATAAAGGCAGACAAAAAAATCAAGTATCCCGATTGACTCAATAGATTGTGTAAAAAACACTGTGTTGTTACCTGTTCTTGAACATCCTCAAAGTCAGAGTTGAGTAGTTCTATAAAGATTGGCACTGCTCGAGCTTCAATCACTGTCTTTGTTTGCATGGATGTGCCTGATGCTATGTTGGTCAATGCCCAAGCTGCTTCAAACTGCAGGGGCACAAAACATTTATTTTACTCTTTTTAAAGACAGTCTTGAAATGTTATTGTTGATATGGGGAAAATCTTTAAACTAGGGCTGTCAAATGATAACATGTTTAATAGCTATTTATTAATGAATTTCAATAGTTAAATCCCATGTTTGAAATTCCATTATTTTTTTTTATGCCTTTTTTTGTATTTTGTTTTGTCACTTAGGATACTGTACTTTACTTCCCGTTTGGATACAAACCCTGTTTTATTTTGAGAGAAATTAAGGAAGTTTGTAGGTTACAGCATTCATTTGAACAAAGAAAAAGGAACTTGCTAGAGATTGTAAAATAATAGAAAATAGCTAAAGGGAATGGTAAAAGGTGAAATGTTCGATGTCACCAGGTGCATATTTCTTTTGCCTTGTCAACTGAGCTCTCTTGAAGTTTGAACCATTCAAACAGACAGCTGTGTCGACCATTTCCATCACTGTAGGAGCAGGAAGACGCTGCATGGCTTTACTACACTACTTTTCATGTGCTGAAAGGGACAAAATGGCATGTGATTAATGCCACCACAAAAGATGAATGGGCTAATTCCCAACCTTAATCGCATTGTGATTAACACATTAACGCTGACAGCCCTACTTTAAACATCAGCTCATCTCAGAATATAATAATTCACATTGAAATTAATTTCACATAAGATTTGATTGAGGCATTTAGAGATACACATCACTGCTTTGTCAAAACAGCAACAATGTAGCATACCAAAACTTGTTAAAAACAGAAAAACTGTTTTACTCACCATCAGACAGTGTGTCTAGTAACTTGCAGAAATATAACTGCACAGTTTGTACTACTAGTTGTATGCTGAATGTAAAACACATGATATTGTTTTAAAAAACTACAAGCAAACGTGGCCAATGAAAGTGAATTAAAGAGAAATATTACCTGCTGTATATTAGAAAACTTTTGTCGATGGTGAGATTTAATTATTGACATTTGATTGGTGGATTGAATGTACATTCAACACACAAACAGTATTTTGATCTCTGCAAGTGAGTGTCCTTACAAACTAACCTGTAGTGTGCAGTTGACACTCTTCTTTAAAAATTCCACAAACCTCTCCACAACTCCAGGTGTGTTTATGACTTCATCAATGGGTGGGTTGGGCTCTAAAATAAATAGGGATATACTAGATTTAAGTATTTATATCTGGTACAAAGTGTGATCATGATTGGTGCCACAGTTTTGTTACTATAAGAACACAAGTATAAGTATACCTTTAGAAAGTAGTTTTCGAAATGTCTGTGTTGTGGAAAGCTGAAGCTCAGGGTCCTCTGAGAAAAGCATCTCCACCATGTCTCTGGTAATGACTCCTTCCTGCAAAAACACAAACATTTTTAAGACTTAAAGCACTCTGGGCTGACCACACAATTCCAAACCTGCAGGCTGAAAAAGACCCTTGACAACAATTACTACCACAAATTTAAAATAAACCTCATATTTTTACTTTGTAAGCCACTCTTGTAGGGCTTTCACACTTGCAGAAAACTCCTGAAATACTCCTGGGCCAGTATTCACAAACGTTCTGAGAATCCTCTCAGATAGCTCCTAACTTAGTTTAAAAAAATCCTAGCAAGGACTCTAAGCATAGGAGTGATTTAGGAACACTCTCTGATCAACTCTGAGCAAGGAAAAGACATTAGCTTTGATCTTAGTGAGGAGGCATGGTTGCTAGGTATGACATTTTTTCAGAAGCTATGATTGGTTAATAAGAAAGTAAGAGATAAAAAAAATCATAGAATCTAGTCAGAAATTGTGTAATTACGAACACTACAAAATTAGTATAGTATAATAATTTGTAGGTCGTACTTTATACGTATATAGCCAACAAAATATTTAGAAGTCCTCCTCACAGTTTTACACCTTAGGAGCTCTCTTAAGGGCTAAGATGCTATGTGAATAACTTTCACCTTTACAGGGATTTAGTCCATACTTTAAGGGGAAATTCTAATTTTCTAAGAATCTTTTCACTAGCAGCAACTCTTAGTACTTAGGAGGCTTTGTGAATACGGCCCCTGATATTTGCCGGAGGAGCAGCATGTGTGAACATAAAAAGCCAAAT
Source organism: Tautogolabrus adspersus (assembly GCA_020745685.1). Classification (NCBI taxonomy): domain Eukaryota; kingdom Metazoa; phylum Chordata; class Actinopteri; order Labriformes; family Labridae; genus Tautogolabrus; species Tautogolabrus adspersus. The sequence goes on along the minus strand of CM036550.1, from coordinate 8,791,321 downwards.
TTTTGTTCGGACTTCACCCGGAGTTTCTCCTACAGCAAGTCAGAGTGAGCTGATTTCAGAACGCAGCAGGATATCCGCCGGAGAATTCACCTCGAGCCAATGGGAGAGGGAAGTGGCGTTTCATATAATGTGACTGCTGCATGGTGCATAGAGTGTATGCACGCTACCTCTACGATCTCCGTGCACATAACTGAACGGCCGCATTATGTTTTCTGTTCGTCAGTAAGTTGTTCTCTGCTCTTTTGTTTATGGTGTGATTCTGTTGACCTACACGTAGCATTGATATAAAGGCGAATATTTTCATCATAGCATCGTATAGCGTACTCTGTTGCTTTGTCCGCTACTTCCGCGTCTTTTTTTGACACGTCACGTCTTACCTCAGGAGACCCCCCGCCCCCTCTCCTGTATTACAGGGGTAGTCTCCTGCTGTGAGTTGCATATGTGAACAGCCAGGTCAGGAGAATATCTGAAGCAGTCCTCCAGAAATAATCTAGATATTTTCAGGAGTGCACATGTGAAAATGGCTTTGATTATGGTTTGCGTGTGGTTAAAGGAAATCAGACACTCACTGTTACCGGGGAGCTGAGGTACGAGTCCACCAGAGGACTCTCAAACATGGCCTCCTCTTCATTGACAATATCCACATTCCTCCGCTTGAAAAGCTGTAATTGTGTTATTGTTAGAGCCCACTTAGAAACAGTATACAAAGAGTGCATGCTTTCAAATAAGAGATCAAACATCTGTTGAATGGGGTGGACAGGTTCGTGATAATACCTGCTGTTCTCGTTTCTGTTTCCTGAGTTGAATGCCTTCCTCCTCTCTCCTGCGCCTCATCTCCTCTGGGTTAAGTGCTTTGTTCTTATATCGGTTCATCCTGTAGTTATCTTTGGCCGGACTGGCAGACGGCTCTTTTGGGCCACAGATAAAGGTAAAAGACATGGTTAAGAAGAGAGGTAGGAAACAATGTAAAAACCATACAATTCATGTAGGTAGAACTTAATATTCCATGGCTAATGGGGGGAGAGAATGAGAGTTAAGGACAACACTTTAACCTGTCACCAGTGCAAGACAGTGCCAACCTTATGCGCCAAAAGCCCCCTATGACGGCAGGGGGTTCCTAGGTTAATAATCAGAACAAGTGGCAAACATTAAGGTCATGTTATGGTCTCAGGGCATTAGCACAACCACTTATAAAAAGCCAATGCATTTGTATTGTGTCCAGATGGTGAAGCCACAGGGGTGAATGGCACACAGCAGAAGATACGCCTGGATGCTCTCATTTTGGTGCCGAGTTAGATTAGCTGCAGTTTGCAAACTTCACTGTTTGCTGTTTAGGCTGGATGGCGCAGATAGCTCTGCTGAGATGTTTTCCTTGGTATCTCAGAGGAAACCCTATTTGCCTACAGCAAGGAATCTCGAAGAGATGTTCAAGTTTAAATCAGTAACAAAAAAAGTTGGGTTTAAAACAATAGTAAATGGAAGCAACTGTAATTTGGCTGAACTATCCTGAACATTATCTCCTCTCACAATCATAACCTAATGAGTATAATTTGATTCACTTAATTATAACAGCAATCCTTTCTGTTTCCATATGACATGTTTAATTTAGGATGTCGTATTGGAAGTGTTGCATTAAATAGTGTACAAGCTCCCTTTCGTTTGTCTTCATATGTACCCTGAGTACAATTAACAGTAAGGAACACATAGTGAAACAATTAGGGGAAAAAATGCCAGAATACATGCCGACTCATGCCGGAATGAGTCTTAAAACATGAGGACATTAACATTTATTTGTGTCCGGTTAGGTACGTCAACATCATGTTTACAGAACAAGCAAGAGAAAATGTCCCATGTATTCCAAGGACTTTTTATTTTGTAGTTCAATGACTTTCACGAAATTGAAAAATATTCGCAATAAGTGTTTTAATAAGATCAATTACAATGTGATTATTTGGGTTTGAAGAACAAGCTTGAACAGAAAGACAAAGCTAGCCAGCAGCGCTATGCTAACATCAGCGCTTGTCACTACATAAACACATCAGAGTCCATATTAAATAAAAATCTGCATTGAGCAATCTTATAGGTGGTCACTTATAACGGTTATCGGTCAGTGGAAATATTTTTCAAGTTAAAGTCAGTACTTTACAAAAAAAATCTGCATTGAGTTTGAAATCTCAACTAACGCTAAGCTCCCTAGCATAACATAAACACATTAAAGGTGTAATAATTCTGTTCGTAAAGGAACACGGTAATCGACCAGACCGTGGGTTGCAAATGCCAACGATCAAACCAATAAGGGTTAATAGTTTTGGACTAAGGATAGACGTGTGTCTTACCACATCCAAGAACACGATACAGCGCAGAGCTAATGTGGTAAGCTATTAGCCAAGTTTCCTGAAGTTGGCTAACAGATGACACTGGTAGTTTTCACGGGTTGTGTTTTGTTAGCATAACTTGCTTGATATCTGAAAATAGACGAAACAGCGTCCCAATACTAAAAAGTTCGGCGTCGGATTAATATATAGCAAGGGAATTTGCCCCACTGCGTAACAGTTAACACGCTCCTCAGCTAATGAGTTAGCAAACTAACGTTAGCTAAGCACTTATGACATGATTTCATCATCATTACTTCTGGCTGTCCCAGCCGAATTTTTCACAACCTGGATGCACATTTGTACTCTATTGTATCGAACAGCTTACCCATTGTGTCCTGTGTGGTTTGCGTGTATCGAGTAGTGATGTTTCAAATTAATTTTAAATCCTTTCTCTTTTTGTTGCTTTCCAGAATTTGCTCCTGTAAGCAATATGTCTGCCAAAGACGGAAACGACAAACTATAATGCCGACTTACTGCCACTTGGGGACGCAACAGCCTAACAAATTACTCTTCTTCTTCTTCTTTGTTGTTTTTTTAACGACGGTTTGCAACCAGCGTAGTAGGTTCATTACCCCCACCTCCGCTCCGGAGTGTGGACCAGAGATTAAAATCCTATAGTATACATTTATACATTAGCTGGAACAAACAGGATCTCTTGTCAATTGGAGTTGAAGAACACAATCGGAGCAAGTTAAGATCTTGATTTATTCTTTTCTACCCACTGTAGAGCCAAAAGTATAGCCTAAATAAATTTGGGTCCTCTTTACAGTCAACAAATTATTCTTTTCTCACTTTTAGCCTTCTTCTTCTTCTTCTTCTTCTTCTTCTTCTTCTTCTTCTTCTTCTTCTTCTTTTTGTTTATTGGCGGGTGGCAAGTAGCGTTTAAGGTACAGTATTGCCACCTACTATGCTGGAGAGTGGGCCAGACGATTAGAAAGGGAACATGTCATTCTTTTAAGAATGTAAACAAGGCTTTATATTTTACTTCTTTAACCCTTAATACATTTTTAAGACTCATTATTTCAACCCCACATTTTCTCAGCTCCTCTTTTAGTTTTTCTCTATGCGTTTTATGTCTGGCAATGCAAAACAACTTGTTCTACTGTTTCCTCTTCTTGTCTACAGTCACACAGATTGATGTTATCCTATTCTTAGTCTAGTTATGATTGTATGCTCTCTGCTGTTTTTCCCTATTGCTTTCATTTTTCCAATTTTTTTCTGAACTTTTTATTTTCTTCATTCCAAATCTTTTGCCAGGTAGACATGATTTTGCTTTTGGCTACAGTTGAGGAAATTTGTAAAAACTTGACTTCACAGAAGAAATGATTCAGGGAGACTCAGATGGCTTAAGTTGAAGAAAGTTTATAATATAGACTCATGAGGAGAGATGAATTAACATTACACAGTTGTTCGGTGTCTTGCTAACCCAATTCTGTCAGACCGTCCCTAAAGGCTTTCTATATATCCTAAAGACAATACTAATGTCAGGGTCATATTACCCCACCTAAACTAAGATGTGATGTCTTAGACAATTGTCAGCAGACACTAAGTCTACCAAACATTGCAGATACCAGACAAGACCCTTGACACCCTAATTTGTCCTCTAGTCACAGCTGAGTTCTATCGACTCTGACTGACGTCAGAAGCAGGCTGTAAACGAAATAATGTCTGTACATCTAAATAGATTCCATCACAGCTACTGCTTTAGCCTCAACTTTACAGAGAGTAACCCCCATGATGGTGTCCTTATTGTTTGTTCTTAGAATCCTTTTGAACCACAGGTTATATACATGTAGACAGTGTAAAATCCGTCACCTGAAAACCTGGTTGCGCAACACAGTCACACAGAAGAGACTTAGTCACCTGGCCTTACTTTATGCATCAGGAGGACATTGTGGACACTCTGGACATTTGTGTTCTCATGAGGGAGTTTATTGGCACCATTCCTGAGCGCAGGGCCACATTCGGTGTTTTACCATCTGCTTAAGGTAGGAACATTTATTTATAATATGTTTCATGCCACTGGCAGTGTCACTATGGTATTAGTTTGTATTTATGTAAGGTTTCTCCTTATATTTAAGATGCTGTGTGTTCATGGTTTTAAACTTGGTGTGGTGGTGCTGCAGGACGATACATTTTGTAACTTGCTCCCTGTTGTGAGATAACTTTGTTCATATTAGGCTACCGTAGCCATTGACGGGGTGGACGTCATGACGTGGGACGGGGGAGCCGGATGTTTAGGCAGAGAGCTTACTGTTAGCCATGCGTGTGTGTGCTCGTAAATAAACGGAGTTACAAGAAACTACTGTCTGCTTCTTTTCGTGACATGGTGTCAGAAGTCAGGACTCCACGCTAACACTGGAGACGAGATGGCGAAGTTTGGTCCCCCGGAGCCGTTCGACTTTACCCACCCGGCGGAGTGGCCGGTGTGGAGGCAGAGGTTTTCCCGCTTTCGCGTGGCATCAAAGCTGGATAAAGAGACTGGTGAGGTGCAAGTGAATTCGTTCCTCTATTCTATGGGGAGGGATGCGGAGCCTATTTACAGTTCATTTGTGTTTCCTGCTGCCACGGAGGCCATCCCACACCCCGAGTTTGACTTTAAAATTGTGGTGGAAAAGTTTGATGAACACTTTGTACCCAAACGGAACGTCATTCATGACCGCGCCTGCTTTCACAAGCGGACCCAACGGGCTGGTGAGACCGTGGAGGCGTTCGTCCGGAGCCTGTATGAGCTCGCGCAGCACTGCGGGTTCGGCATCAGTAAGGATGAACAGATTCGGGACCGCATTGTGATAGGACTATTGGACAAAGAAGTTTCACAGAGGCTGCAGCTCGAGGCGGATCTAACACTGGAAAGGGCGATCCAGCTCGCGCGCCAGAGTGAGCAGGTCAAACAACAAAGCGCGGAGCGTGTGGAAACTGAAGTGAACGAGGTGAGACACAAACAGTACGGCAACATGAGACGGAGCTATGACAGACAGCCACAGGGACAAAAACACAGTGATGCTAATCAGAACTGCCAACGATGCAATAGACTGCACGATAACAAAGAGAGCTGTCCTGCCCGCAATAAAAGATGCAGGAAGTGTAATAAGATGGGCCATTTTGAAGTTGTGTGCAAAACCAGAATGTTAAAAGAAGTCAGGACAGAGGCTGCGGTGGATTCGGAGGATGATTCATTTTTCATTGGAGGACTTTTCCTGGGAACTGTGACCGAGTCAATGCCAACTGTCATAGAGGAACCTGACTCAGACACAGATTGGGATGTCGAGCTGATGGTGAATGGCAACCCAGTTGATTTTAAAATTGATACGGGTGCTGATACAACTGTTATGACAGAAGAGACATTCAGTGGGTTACGACGGAGGCCCAGACTGATCACCTCCAGGCCGACAGTGTACAGCCCAGGAGGGAAAGTTGTGTGTGTGGGAAAATTCCTCGCCACTACCATGTACAAGGGGCAAAAATATCAGCACTGGATTACAGTCATTAAAGGACAATATACAAGTAACTTACTGGGCAAGTCTGTGGCAAAGCGGATGGGACTGGTTGCAAGAGTCAATGAAATCAACAGCAGCCTAATAGCAGATGTGTTTGGAGAAATTGGATTACTGAACTGTGAGCCTGTTAAAATAGAACTAACAGATGATGCGGTGCCATACAGTGTAAACACTCCACGCAGAGTCCCCTTTCCACTTCTCCCAAGAGTTGAAAAAGAGTTAAAGCGCATGCTCAACCTGGGGATCATAGAGGAGGTCACCGAACCCACAGATTGGTGTGCACCGATGGTGCCTGCTCCAAAGCGCAATAAGGATGAGGTCAGAGTGTGTGTGGATTTAAAAAGGCTGAACAAGGGAGTAAAGCGTGAGCGCTACATTCTGCCCACACTAGATGATATAACGCCCAAGCTAGCCGGAGCCAAGGTCTTCTCCACCCTAGATGCCTCGAGTGGGTTCTGGCAGATCCCATTGGACCCCAGCTGCCAGAAATTAACCACCTTCATAACTCCCATGGGCAGATTTTGCTTCAAACGCTTGCCATTTGGGATTACATCAGCGCCTGAGATTTTCCAGCGGCCGCGCAGGCACTAGTGCGCCTGCGCGGACCGTGCAGGCTGCCTGTTAGCGTCGCTCTGCTCGTTTCTAACCTTTTTCATACTTAACTCTTTAATTTCTACTTTTATTGTTCTACTTTTTTGGTGGCACCTTATTTAAACTGTGCCCTCTCTATCTACGCCTTTGGAGAGAGTTTTTTGGACACTTTACAACATGGAAACTCGCTCATTCATTCTCCCCATCGTTGCGGAGCAACCCCGTATTGTTTACAGTCGGGATCAGCTGTTCGCGCTGATGCCGGCCACAACATCTACTACTCTGGATATCCCCGCGGACTTTTGGAAAGTCAAGACACACAGGGGACGTAGAGGAGGAAAGAAGCAGCGAGGGAAGAGTGTGGGGCCGCGGAAACTGAGACTTAGAGAAAGGAGTTTTAAGCCGTGTCTCCCCACTCTCATCATGGGTAACGTGAGGTCCCTGGGTAACAAGATGGACGAGCTAACGGCGTTAGCCAGGAGTCAGCGGGAGTACCGGGAGTGCAGCCTGATGTGCTTTACTGAGACCTGGCTACATCAGGACATCCCCGATGACAACGTCTCCCTGGACGGCTTCCAGACTGTCCGGGCCGACCGGGATGCCACCGAGTGCGGTAAGAAGAAAGGCGGCGGGCTCGCCGTCCTCGTCAACAACCGATGGTGTCATCCCGGTCACGTAACGATTAAAGAACGCGTTTGTTGCCCGGACATTGAGCTGCTAACTGTGGGACTCCGGCCATATTATTTACCCAGAGAAATATCCCATGTTATTCTGCTGGCTGTATATATCCCCCCCTCTGCTAACCCAACGGCGGCGTGTAACGTCATACACGCCGTCGCATCCCGACTACAGACTGATCACCCGGGTGCTCTAATCATGATCTCGGGTGACTTCAACCATGTCACTATGGCCAAAACATTGCCAACCTACAAACAATATGTGAACTGCACAACCAGAGGGGAGAAGACCCTGGACCTGCTGTATGCTAATGTCAAAGAGGCATACAGCTCTTCTAGCCTCCCCCCACTGGGAAGGTCGGATCACAACCTGATTCACCTCACCCCCTGCTATGTACCCCTGGTGAATAGGAAGCCTGCCACGACAAAGGAAGTGAGGAGATGGTCCGAGGAGGCTTATGGCACACTGCAGGGTTGTTTTGAGGTGACAGACTGGCAGGCACTCTGTGATCCTCATGGAGAGGACATCGACGGGCTCACAGAGTGCATCACGGACTATATCAACTTCTGTGTGGACTGCACTGTCCCAGCAAAGACTGTCCTTTGTTATTCTAACAACAAGCCGTGGATAACGAAGGACATCAAGGCCACCCTGAATGCCAAGAAGAGGGCTTTCAGAGATGGAGATCAGGAGGAGGTGAGGAAAACTCAAGTGGTCTTGAAAGGGAAGATCAGGAAGGCCAAGGACAGCTACAGGAGGAAGCTGGAGCGAAAACTCCAGCAAAACAACACAAGGGAGGTGTGGAGTGGCATGAAGACCATCACAGGCTTCAAGACAACAAACAGCAGGGGTGTTGATGGCTGCGTGGACAGGGCCAACGAGTTAAACTTGTTTTTTAATAGGTTTGATATGGCCCCTGCTCCCCCCCCCCTCCCCTGCCGCCTGTCTGCAGGTACCAGACACTCCACTGCCCCCTCCCCCTCCTCAAAGCCCATGGTCGTCAGGGGGGGGTCGTTCACACCCTCCCTCCCCTGGCCCCCTGTCTTCAGGAGAGGGTCCTTCTCACCACCCCCTCCCCTTGAGCCCCCAGTCTAACAGCCCTCTCTTATCAGATGATTTATCCCCCCTCACTTCTGCCACCTCCACATTGTACTTCACCGTAGACGATGTGAGAAGACAGCTGACGAGACTCCACGCGGGCAAAGCTGCAGGTCCAGATGGGGTCAGCCCCAAGGTGCTCAAAGCCTGTGCCCCCCCAGCTCTGTGGAGTCCTTCATCACGTCTTCAGCATTAGCCTGAATCTACAAAGAGTCCCTGTGCTGTGGAAGACGTCCTGCATCGTTCCTGTACCAAAGACGCCGCGCCCCTGCGACGCTAAGGACTACAGACCGGTGGCTCTGACGTCTCACATCATGAAGACTCTGGAGAGACTGATCCTGGATCAGCTTCGGCCGATTGCCAGGTCCCGATTAGACCCCCTTCAGTTCGCCTACCAGCCTCAACTGGGAGTGGAGGATGCCATCGTGTTCCTGCTCAACCGTGTCTACGCTCACCTGGACAAGCCGGACAGCACTGTGAGGGTCATGTTCTTTGACTTCTCCAGTGCTTTCGACACCATCCAACCGGCTCTACTGGGTGAGAAGATGACGACGATGCAGGTGGATGCTCCTCTCGTGTCCTGGATTGTTGACTACCTGACTGGCAGACCGCAGTATGTACGCCTTACACACTGTGTGTCAGATAGGGTGGTCAGCAACACGGGGGCCCCACAGGGGACGGTCCTGTCTCCCTTCCTCTTCACCCTCTACACCACGGACTTCAACTACAACACCGAGTCCTGCCATCTTCAGAAGTTTTCTGACGACTCGGCTATAGTTGGATGTATCAGCAAGGGTGATGAGGCCGAGTACAGGACTGTGGTGGGTGACTTTGTCGTATGGTGTGAGCAGAACCATCTCCAGCTCAACGTGGCAAAGACTAAAGAACTGGTGGTGGACCTGAGGAGGAGGAAGGCACCGGTGACCCCTGTTTCCATCCAGGGGGTCGATGTGGACTCTGTTGAGGATTACAAATACCTGGGAGTTTACATTGACAATAAACTGGACTGGACTAAGAACTCTGATGCCGTCTACAAGAAAGGCCTGAGCCGCCTCTACTTCCTGAGGAGGCTGAGGTCCTTCAACATCTGCAGGACGATGCTGAGGATGTTCTATAAGTCTGTTGTGGCCAGTGCTATCCTGTTTGCTGTGGCGTGTTGGGGCAGTAGGCTGAAGGTAGCGGACTCAAACAGACTCAACAAACTGATCCGCAAGGCCAGTGACATTATCGGGGTGGAGCTGGACTCTCTGACGGCGGTGTCAGAGAGAAGGATGCTGTCGAAGTTGCGTAACATCTTGGACAATGCCCCACACCCACTCCATGACGTGCTGGTCAAACACAAGAGCACATTCAGTGCTAGACTGATCCCTCCACGATGCACCACAGAACGCCACAGGAGGTCATTCCTGCCTGTGGCCATCAAACTTTACAATGCATCTCTCTAAGAGGCGCACACTGTATACTTGTACACTGGACTTATTTACTTATTTACTATTTATTTAATGTGCAATCTGTTTTTCTTAACCGGTCAACTGTGCAATATATTTATAATTTTATATACAAGCAATTATCTATACACTTATACTTACACCGTGCACTACCTGTTAACACCTGTAAATTCATCATGTAAATACTTTATCTCTACCTTGTACATATGTTATTATAGTGTTTACTGAGTACTTACCTCTGCTTATTTTATTGCTATTATTATCTCTTTCCTACTGTGTATTGAAGAGCTGCGCTGGCACCCGAATTTCCCCCCGGGGATTAATAAAGTATTTCTGATTCTGATTCTGATTCTGATGAGCACGCTGCTCAAGGGCCTGGAGGGGACCGTCGTCGTGATGGACGACATCCTTGTCTACGGGTCTAATAAGGACGAACACGACCACCGCCTGGATGCGGTGCTACGCACAATTAAAGCTTCAGGCCTCAAGCTCAACAGGGCAAAGTGCCACTTCAGACAGACTGAACTACAGTTCTTTGGGCACATAATCAGCGCTGATGGGGTGAAACCAGATAACAGCAAAGTGGAGGCCATCACCAAACTGCCCAGCCCTACAAATGTGGAGCAACTTCGCCAGGTGCTAGGACTGATAAACTATGTGGGCAAATTCCTTCCTGGCCTGTCCACCATACTGCACCCGCTCACGAGCCTACTCAGAAAAGAGACTGCATGGGTCTGGGGTGAGCCTCAAGAGCAGGCATTTAACAAAGCGAAAGCTACGCTAGTGGCAGCACCAGCATTGTGTTACTACGACGCAGGCCGGCCAACCGTGGTCAGCGCAGACGCCAGCAGCTATGGCCTGGGCGCTGCCCTGTTACAGGACCACAAGGGAGAGCTGCGAGCCGTCGCCTTCTGTTCTCGCACTCTCACAGATGCGGAAAGAAGATATTCTCAGATAGAGAAAGAGTGCTTGGCGTCTGTGTGGGCCTGTGAGTGCTTCGCCCGTTACATCCAGGGGATGGGCAGGGTCCGTCTTCAAACGGACCATAAGCCTCTGGTGCCATTAATTAACACATACGACCTGGACAAGACCCCATTAAGGTGTCAAAGACTGCTTATGCGCCTAATGCGGTTCGATGTCATCGCGGAGCACGTCCCAGGTAAACAGCTGGCAGTGGCTGATGCACTCTCGAGGCAACCCCTGGATGGAGACCACAAGTCAGACACTGATAGTGAGGTCAGAGCATATGTGAACACTATGGTGGCTAGCAAGCCAATCAAGTCACCCAAGCTGGAGGAAATCCGCAGAGCCACACAGGGTGATGCTGAACTCCAAAAAGTGATCTCCTTCATCAGAAAAGGGTGGCCACAGAGAATGGCAGAGTTCTCACCCCTGCAAGGATTTCACACAGCCAGAGCTCACCTTTCTGAATCAGATGGTCTGGTATTGTACCATGATCGCATCGTAATCCCCACAGCACTCAGATCCGATGTTCTAAACCAGCTGCATGAAGGACACCAGGGACTAACTAAGTGTCGAGAGCGAGCCAGATTAACAGTCTGGTGGCCCAGCATTGGGGCCCAGATCACCAAGAAAGTGAGATCATGTGACTTCTGTGCAGAGCAAAAACCCACACAGAGACGTGAACCTCTGGTAGTGACTCCCCTACCCAGGGGCCCCTGGCAAAGGATTGCAGCTGATCTGTGCGAGCTGGAGGGTAAGAGTTACCTCATCGTAGTGGATTATTTTTCAAGAGACATTGAAATCGCTCCTCTCACTACTACAACAAGCAGACAGGTTATTGGCAAGCTCAAGCACATGTTTGTGAGATGGGGAATTCCATTAGAACTGGTCAGTGATAACGCCACGCAGTTCACATCGACTGAGTTCCAGGACTTTAAACAGAAGTATGGTTTCACCCACATAACATCCAGTCCCCATTACCCACAAGGTAACGGGGCCGCTGAGAGAGCTGTTCAAACAGCTAAACACATCCTCAAACAGCCTGACCCCTGCCTAGCTTTAATGTGTTATCGCTCTACACCGATCGCCGCGACTGGTGCGAGCCCCGCTCAGCTGATGACAGGACGACAAATCCGCACCACCGTCCCAGCACTAGAGACGTCGCTACTGCCACAGCCAGCCAACTGGGACCTCGTCTACCAGAAAGACGCCGCGGCTAAGGAAGCTTACAGGTTCTTCTACAACCGCAGATATTCAGCTCGTCCTCTCCCTGAGTTGCGCCCAGGTCACAATGTCATGGTGAAGCTCGACGGGGACAAAGGTTGGAAGACACCTGCCACAGTCATAAGCAAGTCTAAGGAGCCGAGATCCTATGTGGTAGAGATGGACAACGGCACGGTGACTCGTCGCAACCGGCGACATCTTCAGGCTGTCCCTGAGACGGCCAATCCAGTGGAGCAACAGCACTGTGCTGCTCCTGTCCCATCACAGCACGACGACAGTTCCCCAGCTACATCGGTGGTGACTCCACAGGAGCCATCACAGGGCCAGCCATCGTCAGGTCCCGCCCCACGGTCTCCTCTCCAGTCCACCACTCCCCGGAGACTGACCTCTAGGGGCCGTGAGGTCAAACCGCCTCTCAGATTTAGAGACGGATAGAGACATTGACTTTAAAGTTCTCTTTATTTGATCTGTGTTAGTGTTTGTTTCATCTCTCTCTCTCATGAGGGCAGAATAATCCCTTCCCAGGACTGAGGGTAGTCTACCCCGATGATGTCCAGTGTTCAATTGAGGGGAGGTAATGGGAGAGTATTGTTATGGGAAAAGTTGTTTATGCTGTTTATGCGGTCAAATTGAAACTGATACTGGTTATTCATTTTACTGTTTATTTACAGTTCAGGGGCAAGACGTAATTTTCATTTGTTCCTTAAAAGGGGAGATGTTGTGAGATAACTTTGTTCATATTAGGCTACCGTAGCCATTGACGGGGTGGACGTCATGACGTGGGACGGGGGAGCCGGATGTTTAGGCAGAGAGCTTACTGTTAGCCATGCGTGTGTGTGCTCGTAAATAAACGGAGTTACAAGAAACTACTGTCTGCTTCTTTTCGTGACACTCCCCCTCTCTTTATTTCGTGTGTCACTGCTTGCAGGGTGTATGGATTGAGTAGGCTATATCATTTCTTATTATTTTTTCTTGGTATTCCTTTTCTGAAACTGATGTAAACAGGGTGGAGCTGATGTTTCACAGGCACAGGAGCTGTCCGTGGTACCCGCCCTCTAATCTGCACTTGCGACAGATAAAAAACTTTAAATATGAGATGTGTGACTACTTTTGAGCCAATTTTTTGACATGTTCAAAGTCATGGCTCTCTTAAAAAAAAATTCTAACATGTTTCAGTGTCAGTGTTTATTCTCAATAGCAATGTTAATGGATTAACCTGCTTTGCACCTGTTTTTAGACGAGCGAGAGGTTTTCAGTGCGGTCTTCACTGAGCCTGGTTGGAAAGCCTGTGACCTGTTCAGTTAACTGATTTTTTTCTGTTGCTTGCCTTATAGCTTGTTTAATCTCTGTCACAATAAATCAACTAGTGAGCTGTCAATAGCTGAATATGATATGATTCTTTGACATACAGTGTGTTGGTGGTCAAGTGTGCTGTCAGCTGTAGTGTAAAATGCTCTTAAACAAAGAAATTATAATACGAAAATCACGAATTTTACGCAGCATATAATGTCGTCACTATATATACTTTCTCTCAGCAACCCCAACTCCGACTCACTTCCAGTGTCCCTGGATTTTACTAAATGTATATGTAACAGCCACCAATTAGAAGACTAACAGATGACTAAATAAATGCTGCCAAAACAACTCGTAACAGCAAATTAACAAAAAGAACAAAACCCAGCAAGAAAATGTAATGAAAGAAAATAGAGAAATCCCTTAAAGAAAGAAAGAGCGACATGTAACACATATTTCAGAATCAGAATCAGCTTTATTGGTCACGTATGTTTAACACACAAGGAATTTAACTTTGGTAGACTGTGCTCTCTTTGTACAAAGGTAAAACATTAAATATCAACAATAAACTCAAAAATAAACAAGTAATTAAAGACTACTATGTACAAGACTAAATAAGATAATAGTGCAGTGGTGAGTAGTGCAAAAAAAACAAAACATAAATGCAACAACTACAAGAGAGTGCAAGTACCGTGGCAACCATCCGTGGCGCCATCTTGGCACATCATATATTTATAGCAGAAATAAAGTATATCCTATGCAAATGTCTCTCTGAGTCATGACTGTCTACATTGAGTGAGAAGTGTGAGGCTCGTCAGCTGTACACAGCAAAAGAATCTTTTACAACTATTCAAAGTTTTACCCCCATATGTAAGGTGTAAACATTGCTTTAATGAAAAAAATTACTTTGAAAATATTGCTAAAAAAAGACATCATGTTTGGTTAAAACCCATTTATTTAAAAACATGTGCACCACATAATTGTTTAAAACACTATCTAAAATATTCAGCAATAATAATGTATGCTCTTTAATTTTCATTACAATATTGCTTAACCCTAGAAATTAGGCCTGGTAGCCCATGTAAGCCATCATTGGTTTTGCGTTGGACTGTCTTGAGTCTCCAAGCAAGACAACCTGTATTGGCTTCAGGATACAAATACATTCCTGCTCATGCATGAACACACATACACACAAAGACCAAAAACCAAAAACACAGTAAAAAAACAGAAACACGAAAACATTTAATTTATAATCTAATAGCACAACTACATAAACATAGTGTGGCAACATACTGTCGGACAAGTCTAGAAAGAGCAAGGCAGTGTAGCATACATAAACCGGTCACTGTCTTACATGTTTCTGCTGTTTAATAAAAATAATGCTAGTTTTAGTCTTAATAATAGGAGTTATTTGGCTTCTATCTGTGTGTGTTCGATTATGGGGCGGGGCCGGATAAATAACACTTCAAGTGTCACATCCCAGGTTCAGAGTAGGGCTGCAACTAACGATTATTTTAATAATCCATTAATCGGTTGATTATTTTTTCGATTAATCGACGAATCGGATAAAAAAAAGAAATACATCTTGAATTTCCACACGTTTATTAAAAAATAGAACATTAGTTCAAATTGACAGTGCAAACAAGTGTCCTTGAGGGAAGAGTGTAAATGGGTTCATTGTAGCCACGCCGTCATCTTCAACCATCGACAGAGGCCTCATGACGAGCATGTTGAGGATGCTATCTGTCAAGACGGATGCTTGCTGTCGTGTACATGATGTTCCAATCATGAAGCCTCTCAAAGTTTGTTTTTTTCTGCCATGACAAAAATAGTATTAGTATGTAAAACAGCACAATTTACATCAAATATATATGCCTTATTGATTTAGTTATGAATTACTGTTATGTAAAGGCAAGTAGGCAACCCAAAGAGCACTCAGACATTTATTTACACTCACACAGGTACCCTAAAAACTACTTATTTACACAAATTTAAGTAGATGTAATAAGTTACCCTGTCTAAATGCAATTAGTCCTACCTCACTTGCATATAGTGCAGTGTCTTTATAAGCTATTGCAAAGCTTGCAACTAACACACGTTTTATACATTGTGAAGTGCTCCTACACTTTAGGATATTTTGGTTGAACTGTTCTCTCTGCCTCTGTCATGTTTAATATCCGAAATACCAGCTCCGCTCTCTCGCGCTCTAGCTCCGCTACACTGTGTGCTCAACGCTGTCGGCATGTAAACAGGTGTCTACGTCACCACAGTCTGCGACATAGGGAGTGACGCATTAATCGCGCGACGCAACGAATCGACAATGAAATTCGTTGCCAACACTTTTATTAATCGATTTTTATCGATTTTATCGATTCGTTGTTGCAGCTCTAGTTCAGAGTTCAAAGTGAAAAGTCCAGAGTTAAAGATGCTTCAGTGACACAGATTTTATTAATTGACACTTCAATTTTACACTAGCCTTTGACTCAAACTCTTTTTCAAGTGAGAGTAAAGTTTCAGGAATTTGACTCCATCCAGTGTATAATTAACAGACATTTTACCAACTCATCTCAATTTGCTGTGTACTGTTGTCGTAGCCATGTTTACATCATATTTACATGGACGGGACGGCCTTGCGTATAAAGCTGTTATAGTCAAGGACTAGAGAAAAGGAGATTAACATAAGCTACTCACTGCTTATTTGTCACTTACTTGTGCTTAGATCATGGTCATTCTGTGTCAATTTATGTGCAATATGAAGCTACGAGTTAGCCAAAGTCTGCTCACCTGTTCTCACCTGTTAACACAACAATGCAGGCCATAGGCAATTGCAGCTCAAGCAAAGGACAATTCTGTCCTCCGCTTGCGCTTAATGGTGCTTAATCATGGTGCGTTCTAATTGATAAACTCCTTCGTGCGAATGCAAGTGGAAAGGGGTTGGAGGTGTGTCGCTGGAAGAGAGCGGAGGCTTAAGAATAGCGCCGGCAAGGGCGGCGCCAGGGAGGGGCTAGGGGGCGCTGTAGCTACCCCTAGGATAGCCATAGCACCCCTCAAGCACCCCCAATAAATTTCTGTGGTCTATTTAGAATTTTTAATGTGTGACTACTATATGAAATGTGCACAAAGTAAACTTGTGTCTGTTGCTTGCTGCTTGTATGCAAGCACTGTCCGTGGCATAATTTTGTTGAATTATCTGTTCATACTGAGGTGTGTTTACGTAGGTAGATCTTGTGAACGTACATCTACATCCTATGAGCTGAATATCTAGCCTTGTGTTACGACAGAATGTTGCCGAGCGGGAACCTATGTGTGCCCACGAGTGTGTCGCGGCCTCGCGGCTCTTGCAGTAGAAATTAAACTGATGACCGGCATGGGGAACCCTAAATCTCAGCGCACCCTCGCTGAAAAGTTGAGCAATCCCTGAACCAGCAAAAAAAAAATCTTGCGCCGCCACTGAGCGGAGGTGTCACCAAACAGCAGTTTGTTTTGGTTTAATGCTGGTGCTTAAGGGCGACATCTACTGGATCAAAAAGGTGCACATTCCTCATTTAAACTGATCAAAAATCACTTAATTGAACAAAAATAATCAGTTACTTAAATTATGCAATAACATGTTGCTTTTAAAACTCTATACACAACAGAGTGCCAAAGATCCTGGATCTTGTGGCGCCCTTTCTCACAGAAGTCTTGCTGGCCAGTGGAGCGTCTTTGACATGCTGATTTTAGTTTTTCTTCCTGCTCTTCACTGCGATCTTCAACCTCTCTGGCTTTGAAGGCTATCTAGGTCTACTGCTCCTGAATCCATTCATGGACTGAACCACCAACAGGATCACAAACTCTACCCAATAGGAAGGCGACTATAGGAGCCTTGGCTCTTTGTCGAACATCAAAAAGAACAGGGCTTCACCAGTTGCCTGATGGGGAGTGGTGTGAAAACAATTACTGTGGCCAACAGGAGCCCCAATCTTGCTTCCGTGACTCAGACGGTGCGTAGCAAGTTACTAAGGGACTGATATAAATGCTCACATTGACCACTGCCAACTTGATGGTACTTAGTTGTGCAAGATTTTTCAGTGCAGTAAAAAGCACACAGCTGTTTTTTCAGGGATCTCTCAGAGTTTTGGCCCTGGTCCGAATGTATACTGGCAAGGACATCAAACTTAGAGAACCATTCAGTGACTATCATACTAGCAACAGTGTGGGATAGTTGGTCAACAGCCAATGTGTATTTACTTAAAACATCAGTCATGACCAAGACATTTTCACCCCATTTTGGGTATGTTCCAACACCATGAAATCCATGGCAAGAATTCCATTAGGACGAGAAGCCAGCAAATGCCCCATGAAACTTCGAGCAGGTTGAATGGTGTTCTAAGCAACTTGGCACCTCTCACATGTCACGAAATGCCACTTCAGACATCATACCAGGCCAGTAACAATGCTGCCTGAGTAGCTTCAAGGTTCTTTCAACACCTTGGTGGCCATGCATCTTTTGGACTTTAATCATGACCTCCTTTTTTAAGGCAGCAGGAAAATGCAACTGAAGAACTGCCTCAGCACCTTTAGGACACAAGACCTGGCGATAGAGGACTCCATCTCTCTCAGCCAATGGGTCCCACTTTTGGAGTAGCCCTAGAGCAGGTGTAGACAGTTGGAGGAGGGGGAGGAGCCCTGTGGGCCTCATGTAGGATTTCCTGTTATGGCTTTTAAAGTCAGAGTGTAACAAGCAGGAGACCGGGATTCAATTTCAATACTTTTATTTACCCGCCACTGTGACTAGGTTGAGCAATTAACCCGTCACTACAAAAAAACACCCATATTTGGCGGGTGATGGATGCAGGCAAAATCCCCCAAATCACAAGTGACAGTACAGCCACAGAAACAAGAAACAATTATTAATGAAAGAAAATAGAAAAATTACTTAAACAGATCTTAAATTGAACAAAAATAATCATTTACTTACTTGGTTCAATAATCAATAAACCAAAATAGCAAAAAGAGTGATAATTTTACAAAACAAATGTTATATTTCACATGTTAATTAATAAAATGTATTAATAAAACAAGAGAATATCAATTACTGGAATATGCATTAACTGAAAGCAAGTTATTGGAGATATCAACAAAAGGAAACACAATTAATTTAAGGAGATTAATAGCAAATGAAAAGCAAAGTAAGCAAAATAATGTTTAACCCCGCATTTTATTCATTCACACATGAAAGTTTAGCCCAAACTAAAAAGGGGGCTGACGGCTACGTTAGCATGTGAATGTATAGAGTCCACACATTACAGCAAAGTCATCGCTCTCACAGCTGTCAATGCGATGAGCACAAACACATCAGAGACAGACAAAGCAACAAGTTAAAGCCGGAAGCAGGGCAAAGCCACTTTTAGGCATAGCCTGTAAAGTGTCTAGGCAAAGTAAAGCTGCATGCAAATGAGTGTGAGCTCAACTGGCCCAGAACTCACTGAAGTCTGTACAGCGTATTGGCGCATGCACACGCTCTCTCTCTCTCTCTCTCTCTCTCTCTCTCTCTCTCGTTGATAATGTTTGCTCATTATGTTACACACATTATAACATTTTATACACTTTATAAAGTGTCTGTTAATGATTACTAAATGATTTGTAAACTTTTAAGAGATCATTTATAAAACATCTATAAACATGACATAAGATAGAAGGACCAGATATTTGTAACACTTTGTTAATGGTTAATAAATATGAACATTATATGGATGGCTATCATAAAGTTGGAACTGAAGATTACAATATCTTGTTCAACTTTATAAAGACCACCCAAATAATGTTTAGATGCACTACACAGTATTTATTAACCATTTACAAAGTTTTATAAACATCAGTTGCAACTTTACAATAACCATCCAGATAATGATTTTAGAGGGTTTACAAAGCAAATTTTAACCATTTATAAAGTATTTATTATCTATTTATGTAATGTTAATGATAATACTATATTGAGTCACCTTGGATCACCACGGTGAAAATTCCTTCACCACAACAGCCCTAGTGTGAAGCACTATGAATTGCCTTGTTGCTGAAATGTGCTATATAAATAAACGTGTGTATTGTGTATTCAAGTGGGTATGTTGTTTAGTCTTCCCAGTCTTGCTCCTCAATAGTTTAGAATTAGTCTGGCCGCCAAACCCACACTACATAGTTGTGGCTTGGATAAAAGCTAACAAATCTCACCTCTGGTTAGTCTCAGAAGGACAGAGTCTAGTATTTACGTTTCAGAGATCGAACCCCAGACCTTCTGGTTGAGAGACGACCGACTATACCACTGAGCCACTGTGCACAAGGTGACTTTCTGAACTTTTTTTAATAAAAGTGCTGGCTATCCAATCATTACTATCACAAAATGACCAGCTTTCCACCTTTTATCACCTCAGTGTGAGGGCTGATATGTGAGGTGAGGACACTGCCCTCTGTAGGTAGGTTGTAGAGTTCCCAGCCTTTATAAGGGCAGGTGAAGGCAAATAGTGCCTCTTTGACTGAATCCTGATAGATGTGTGGTGGGATTGCTTGGTGTGTGCTTGGTCAGATATTTAATGACGTTTCTGTTATGCATTCAGGTGTGGTGAAGCTGTGTCCTGATTGATCCTGACTGATATATATATATGCTCTGTAGCTTCATGTTGAAGAGGTAGTCTGCAAATAACTGCTTTTTTTGTGATTAATTGAAGGTCTATCACCAATAATATAATTCAATTCTTTAGGAAATTCAGCCTTTGTCTCCCCCTGTTCGAGCCAGAGTAGTCAGCTTGCTGACCTTCCAGGTGTCTCCTTTAATCAGGGCCTCAGATTGAGTAAGGTAATTTTAACTGGTATGGTAATGTAGGAGGGTTCTTCACGCCGAGGTATTTTATTTAGTTTATATAAATAATGTTTACCAAGTTTCTCTTCACTATAGACGAGTGCCAGGTTGCTGCTTTGCCTGTACCATTTCATACATATCATCGGGCTGAAATATTTTGTTTAACTGGACTCGGCCATAGTTGTGTATATTCTTGTATAAGTTACCTGCTCATATTTGGACCCATGAATAAGTAACCTTTTTGTAAAACTAAAATTCGAAATTGGCTTTGTTTTATTTTATTTATAAGCAGCGGGACGAGCTGCGGGGAGTATGCGTGGGATCCACATCCTTGCATGCAGTGTGGTAGGCCTGATGGTGATGGTCACTTGTAGATTGCCTTTTTGCTTGCAATGTTAGTTGAAGTGAAAGTTAAAGTCTAAGTTGTAGTGTAAGTTGCAGGGCTAGTAAACATCTGATTGGTGATCTGAATGCACATCTCCTGCTCTCCTTGAACCTATACATTCATTTTGTGTCAACACATTTGAAGCAGGGGCCTATCGGGACCCATAGGTTTATATAGACTTTATATCTGTCTTTAACACTGTGTCCGGTCACATAAGCAGTGCTAATCTTGATGGTCCAGATTCTTTCCTCATAGGTAGATAAAGACACATAATAAAATCTGCCATGACATGAATTCATTTATTTGATTTGAATATGGATTACAGAGTGTTACAATCCATCCAAACCTTTTACTTAATTCCATTTCTACTTCTTCTTTTGCCCTTACCCTTTTGTCAACCCCTCTCAACCTAGAACCTATACCACCCTTGGTCCACTTTGTCAGGAAACCTCTCCAATTCATGTCACCGCCTTTTTAAACCCCTACTTGACACTACACCTCTCCCCTATTTTCTTCAAATTCCCCCTGCATTCATGATCCTTAAAGCCCCCCACCTGTTTATTTTCCCTCACGGCTGTAATCCTCATCTAATTTCTGTGAATCTCTTCCCATCTCTCAAGTCTATGTGTGAACCGCTGAGATCTGGGTGACATTTCAACAGTCATGCCTGTCGTATTACACAGAGGGAGGCATTGCCCTCTAATCGCAAACAAGGGAACAGAAGTGCCATTAATGTGTGAAAGTAATGCTCATATAAATGGAGGGAGGTTCTCATTAATGTACATTAGGTTTTCTTATGAGTGTTTTTTTCATTGAGAGCAGAAAAGAAAAGGAGACAAAAAAGGCAAAGGAATGAAAGTAGAAAAGAGCATCTCATTACATGAAAGACTTCGAATCTCAATAATTGTGACTGAAAAGGGCACATTTTTCTGATATTACTCCACAAAGCTTAAATAATATCCTCTCTCTACATCTCATGCCTGTTTATTTCTCAACAAGAGCTTCTGACTATAGCAGTCCCTCTGCGCATATGTGTGGCCAGCCTCTTTACCCGCACCAAGACTGGTAATTCTTTGACATGCTTTTTACTCTAGTCCACCTCTGTTCCCTGGGCTGCCTGTTTAAGTTATATGAATCCCTGATTTATTGTCACCTGACATGAGAAATGGGTTATATGATGTGTGTCTTCCTATCAGTGCAAGTCCTCGGAAGGACAACTAGCCATTCAGATTGTTAGCTATCTGCTGTTGTTGCAGTGCTGTGGATCTAAGGTTTTTGGCCACTGGATAACAAAGTTGACTTTCTTGGAACTATCAGCTTTCTGCAGTCTGGCAAAACAGACAGCATAAAGTATCTATGGACGGTCTGGTGGGTGTGCTGACCATATACACACACATATGCATGCCAGATTGCAATTATTATTTAATTAATTATAGTTACAGCCTGGCGTAAACAGATACTTTTACTTATCAAATATTAGGTTGAATATGTGCATTATATATCCCAGAAGAAAACATTTCTTCCTTGACAGATAAAGTTCATAAAAATGCAGCGAAAATCATTGAAATGTCCCAGTTTGATTTTGTTTTTTCTTGTCCCCTTGTGTGAATCATCTAAACATGTAGTTTCATAACTAAGCTATTTAGAGCATTTAATTTTCAGAACTCTGTGAACTGGCAATATTAGTCATATAGCAACAAGCAAGTCACCAGTATTAATTGTAACCAAATATCCAAACCTTTTGCACCCACAAACTCAACAGACACGTTTTTGAACACTTTTTCATCTACCATTCCTAACAACCCTTATCAGATCAACCAACCAATCAATCAATCCGTCTTTATTTGTATATCACCAATTCATAAGAGATGTCATCTTAAGATACTTTATAAAAAGAGCAGGTGAATACCTTACTCTTTCTAATACTATTTACAGAGACCCAACATTTAGCCACCATGAGTTAAGCACTTGGCAACAGTGGTAAATAGTAAATTGACATGAGCTTCTAGTCTTCCGACTTCTCAAAGTGCTTTTACATAACAGGTCACACCTACCCATTCACACACTCATGGCAGAGGTTGCTATGTAAAGTGACCATCACATGTAACTAATCCCATTCACACACATTCATAAGTTGCAGACGAAGCAGCGGGAGCAACTTAGGGTAAAGTGTCTTGCCCAAAGACATGTCAACATGTGGCTGCAGGAGCTGAGGATAGAACCCCTGACCTTCCAGTTGAGAGATGAGAGACTCAACTACAAATAAATTACATAATACAAATGCAGCCTTTATAAATACTGTGGCTTATTTACCACCTAATCTCAGAAGAGGGTAAACCTTAACTGCTATAGTGCTGTCATTTGTAAATTAGACGGCTTTGTAACAAAGTTAATTTGCATAGATTTAGCTCCAAATTGATGCGTTAAAGCTAATTTAAATACAGGCAATCAGCAGTGCACAGACACTGCTTGCTCTGTCGCACATTTAGGGGAACCTTCAACTAAGGATGCTCCGATTGATCGGACACTGATCGTTATTGGCCGATAAGAACTATAAATATTTGATCGATGGTTGCTATAAACGCTGATCAGAAGAGTTGGTCAGATGATGTAACACAAGTGCGCCAATTTTGCCTATGCACGGAGAAAATGGCTTCACCAGTCTGGCAGTTTCACCAGGTGTCTGAAAAAGACAATAAACTTGCAGTTTGCAATGTGTCTGGCAAGGAAATCCCTCGTGGAGGAACACAACCCGAAAATTTCAATACAACAAACTTTATCAGCCATTTAAAGGTTAGTCATGTCAAGGTATAAGAGGAGGAGAATTATAAGCTTGTTGCTAGCACGAAGGCAGATGCCCCTCACTCAGCTATCGGTGACAGAGACCCTGCAGCGGCATCGACCATACAGCAAAGGCAGCAAGAAAACTAAAGAAATATCCGCTAAAAAAATCAAGTTTATCTGCCGACGTTTTCAGACAACTTATTGCCTATTTAGATCCTCGCTACACTCTTTTTTTTTACGGATGTGTGTCTGCCTGAGTTGTATCAGAGTGTGTAAATAAACAATGCCAATTTGATGAAGAACTACGTCAGCTTCGCAAATGACATTTGGATTTCAAGTGTATCGCAAATGTCCATGCTGAGCCTAACTACACTGTTTATTAACCAGAACTTTAAATTGTACAAAGTGGTTCTATGAAGAACTCATACAACAGATCAGCTCATCTACCGCATCGGCTGCAGATGTTATACCACCCATCAGAGCTTTAACTCGTATACTTGAGAAAACCACAGACTGACCACGGTGTGAAAACGTCGAGAGCCACACTGTTGGAAGCGATCTGTGACATTGCATCTGAGCTCCTGTATAGCATTTCTACAGTTCTCGATCCGAGGTGAAAAAAATGAATTCACACACACTTACTTTACATTTCTGTTTGTTTATGTGTGTCGCGCTATGCATATGTGTCCAGCTGTGTCGTGTCAGAGTGAATGACAGCAGGGAAAAAAAGCCAGTAGCTTATATTTAAAAATTCTACAATTCTGAATCTGTTCTCTTTTAGTGTAGGAAATCTGGCATTTTAAAGAGGACATATTATACCCCTTTTCCACCTTTTCAAACAGTCCCCTGTGGTCTAAATGAAACATCTGTGCTTTGGTCAAAATAGAACATGAATCAAGCACCAGAGGAGGTTTGTGACCCTGTA
Source organism: Tautogolabrus adspersus (assembly GCA_020745685.1). NCBI lineage: Eukaryota > Metazoa > Chordata > Actinopteri > Labriformes > Labridae > Tautogolabrus > Tautogolabrus adspersus. The sequence continues at coordinate 8,767,222 of CM036550.1, read as the reverse complement.
TAAACCAGCTCTCTCACAATGCTCCGTTTTGGTGTGTGTGTCTCTTTAAATGCTATGAGCGCCCCCCCCGAGTTTTCCCGGTAGACATCACTCCTTCGCTAGTGAAAATAAAAATGGCGGACCTGCGCAAAAGTTTTGCTCTAGGCTGGGGGTGGAGTTCATGGGTGGAGATAGGGGAGGGTAATTTTTTACCAGAGTCCCACTGTGACGTCAAGGACTGGATGGGTTTATTTCACCTTTTGTGGGTCGGTAGACATTCAGATTACCCAAATATATGTTCAAAAAGGAAGCCCCTGAACCGCATGGGCTTAAGGGCCGTATACTGGGTGAGTGTGCGGCCCATCTGAGGCATGCGGTGGCGCAGCTTTTCCAGCTGTTCCTGGCATCCAGCTTTGTCCATAGGGCATGGAAGAAAACATCCATCATCCTTGTTCATAAAAAACCTCACACCAAAGCCATGAACGATTTTAGACCTGTGGCACTCACTGTTTAAATATGCTGATGACATGGCTCTGGTAGCCTGTCTGACAGAGGAGTGTTCCCAGATGTGGACAAAATGGCCCTCTGGTTTAAGAACAGCTTACTAGAGCTAAACATCACTAAGAACAAGGAGCTGTGTTGCGGGGGGCGCAGAACTTCTGACACCCCACACCCTCTCTCTGGGCCGCTCATGCTGGAAGGGCAGGTGGTGGAACAGATACATTTCTGTAGATAACTGGGCACTGAGATCGACTACCACCTTTCCTTCACACAGCATGTAGATTGCATGTTCTGAGGAGGCTGAAAGGTTTTAAACGTACAGTATGTAAAATCCGCCGCTAGGGGGCTCTCAATCAAAACAATAACAAAAGATGACATCGAGGCTTGCGGTGTATTATGGGAGTAAAAACGAACGAATCAATATGAACGGGCTAAACCGACCTGAGAAAGACAATATGTGTACTGACGATGTATCCAAGTGTAATTTACATGACGTTTTATATCACAGCAGCACATACAGCGACAGAACAGGAGCTTTCAGTAGCAGCTAGCGCTAGCTTATGCAGCGGTCTTTGACGTAACATCCGGTGTTTCCTTGACAACGATCAACATTTCCTGTCTATCGTGGCTGGTACAACTTTCTCACAGAAAAATGCAAGAAAAAAGTCACTAGAATCATTACAAATGCAGCTAAAATCACCGGCACCACCCAAATCCAACTGTCAGAACTTAACATGCGAGCAGCAGAAAGGAAATCAGTCTGCATCACTTAGGACCCTTCACATCCCCATCACCAACTTATTTCAACTGCTCCCCTGAGGCAGCCGTTTCAGAGTATCATTAGCTAAAAAGAAAACTTACAGAAACTGTCTTTACTCCCGCTGCAATACGCATTTTAAACAAGGCCAGATAACAATACTTCAACATGCTGTTCATATACAGTATGTGTTTTTACTTATTTATGGAACTTTTTGTGATTTTATGACTTAATGTGAGTCTTATTGTTGTGAATGTTTGTATGTTTTTATGTTACTGAGCCTCAACCAAAGGTAACTTTCTTCCACTATGTGATAGACAATAAACATTTGTCAAGCTCTTTGCTACACCCAGTAAGCAAGCATGGGCTGCTATTGTTTAAGTTGTGTCTCTAAGAGAGTGTTTAATATGTGGGAGATGTTGCCTGCCATTAAACATTTGCCATTTCATAACATTGTCTGATTTCTCAATTTTCATACTAAATATACAGTGTCTTAAGAATAGGCAAGTAAATAAAAAGATATAGACTATGAGATTGGTGATGTGATCGGTATCAGCCGATACTGATGTGGTTATCAGTGAACAGCCCTACATTAAACCATTTGTGTGTGCTTTGTAAAGGTGATGGTGTCCTGTTTTCTCGTTACTGATTGCCTGAATGTTTTTATGCTTTTTTATTTATCCGGAGATCCTAAGGTAAATGTATTTATTCTATTAGACTATATTACCATGAAATGAAAAAGAAACAGAAAGTTTTGCATTGTACAGCACTGATTCATGGTTTTTTCACACAAACTACCAAAAAGTCTGCATCCTTTTATGTTTGATGTATTACTACCATGAAATTAGTTGCAGGACTGATTCATGGTTATTTCACATAAACTACCAGAAGTATCTCCAGGTAATCAACGCACCTCTGGATGTTTGGTTTAATCTAATATTACCATGAAATTAAATCGAAACAGGTGGAAAATAGTGACCACTGAGGTAGACGTGCGTGAGTGGGCTGGTGCAACAATTTTGCCAAAATAGGCTATAACTTCTGCACTGGCTTAATATTTAAACAAACATATGCGTTATTTAATCTTAAGTCTCAATCGTACAAGTTAAAAGTGGAGAAGACAGCTACATTTGAAGTGGTTTCACTATCTGTGGAACCCACGCTAATCCCAATGATTGTTTGCAAAGTATACTCACACACCCTATGGGAAGCAGTGAATGGAAGTAAAAAGAAACTTCTGAGCAGACTGGCAGACATAGATAAACAGATGGCCCAAATTAATTTTTCAATTAATGCACTTATTGAACAAATTGCCAAAGTTTAAACAATAGTAAGTACCACTAGGATGACATCGCAGATGCTGCTAAGAAGATCACTGGGTTACTCAAAACAGTAGATGCTCTCGAAACAAAGCTAACAGTCAAATCTGCTGATTTTTGGCATGCTTGAAAGTGCAGAGAAGACCTACATAGTCGCGTTTGAGCAGCGCTTTTTGCAGGAGATCCTGAAGCTGAATACACGCGGAGATCCTCTGCTGCAGATTATAAGAGCAGCCATATCACTGCATCTAACGACGCATCGACGGGCAAGACCAATCATTGTTAAGTTTGGGAATTATCAACAGAAAACTACAGTTAAGAATTGTGCTTGGGGGAGAGCCGAGCTTCGGTTCAATGAGAGAAGTCTATCCAGACCTCATTGTGGCTGTTCAGAAGAAACTCAAACTGTTTGCTCCAGCTGCTGGCATCAGGTATGTAATGTTGGATATGCAACACACTGAAAATGCTATTTCATATTTTCACATTTTTCTTGATAATTTTTGTCAGTGTGTCAAATTTAATTAATTTGATTTCCAGAATTGTTTAAGTTAATTAAAATTTGTAATATAATGCAAGTGCAAGTTAACAAGTTAAGTTGCTAGTATTTTTCCATCCATATAGCGCCCTCTGCTGGTGACAGACAACTGCTAGTTTAATACAATGGAACTCAAATGAAAAGCTATTTGACTGGTGAATAAATCTAACAATATCTACGTATATCTGCTTTAAAATTAGATAGTCACTGGATATTCTAATATCGTCCGATTATCGGCTGGCCGATATTATCGGTCGGGCTCTATTGCAGATAACTGAAAAACTCAAGGTGCCATGAGAAAACAGCACAGAAACACAGGTAGGTAAACATATGAACTGACATAAGGAGAGAAACACAGAGTAAATAGACACTGGAGTTGTCAGACACAGGTGAAGACAGCCAGGGCGATCAAAATGGAGTATGTCAAATTTAAGTAGTAACTTAAACCAGGAGTATGAACAGAAAAACACACGGGGATAAAAGCATTCAAAATAAAACACAACACGAGTAATCAATGACATGCTGTGATCAATAGATAATTTGATTTGACTGTTCACTTTTATTTGGACTTGAGGTGTAGAACTACAGCTCATTTTGAGGTGTTAGTCTCTAAACTTGCTGCATTATCTCTGAACAAACAAGTGTAATAATGTCATTAATTAAAGCTGAAATGGAGGTCTGGAATGATGAGATTTGCCAACATCTTGGGCATGTAACACCAGTGATTTGGTTTTGGAAACATTTTCAAAGGAAAGTGGTGAGTTCAGTGTCATAGCAAAGATGGCCGTATTAAAAACCTTACACAAAGCGAAACAGTTTAATGTGATAGCATAAGCATTTATCTTTTATTTTGAAAATCACAAGGAAAGGAACACTTTCAGTAATCCATTTTTTGGATAGATGTTTTTATTATTGATTGCTGAGATGATATTTTAAGTTAGGCAGTCAGACTTCATTTTTTATTTTTGCTTTATTCATTTTTATTGGGTACAATTATCTTTTTAACAATCAACACTATAGACCTTGATTTCATTTGGAATCTTTTTCGTAAAAATCCTGAGACAAATTGTTACAGGATACGGTGGGGGAACCGGAGCAAACCCGGAGAAAACCCAAAAGTATGATGTTATTAGAGGGGGGGGCGGGGGCGGGGGGGGGTTACTAGCCAAATCTAGCCACACATGCATGTACTTCCTGCTCCACTGACATCTGGAAGACAGGCAACAGAGAAACGAAAAGTACATGCATATGGGGCAGGACTCTCTCCTGAAAGAAAAAACTGAAACATTGCACAATTTTTTCCTCCAAGGTGATGTCAATTTCACCTAAATGGGACTGACCTGACATCTACGCCTAAAGGGGGAAGTGACGGCTTTGGCGATGGAGCCAAAGAACCTGCAGAAGGCGTTAGGCCTATTTGGCGTCATGTGAGTTTTTACAAGGGAGATGAGGTATTTCTCAAACTGTGGATTCTTGTCACGGCAACCTGTCTGCTACCAAACATTCTCCTCACAGAATCGCTGTGATTGGCTAGTCACATGCAGGCTAACCCTGATTGGCTTTTGACTCACACCAGCGAAGTTTAAATAAAAACAATAACAAAGCAGGCCGCTCACAGACACAGATCGAACACATCAACACTTCAAGCTACTGAAACAACACTTCAAGCTACTGAAAGCTGTATGTGCTGCTGTGATAAAAACGTCATGTACATTATACTTGGATACATCGTCAGTTCACATATTGTCCTTCTCAGGTCGGTTTCGCCCGTTCATATTTTGATTGAGAGCCCCCTAGCAGTGTACATACTGTACGTTTAAGTGAGGTCAGCCATCTGTTACGGCAGGGGGGTTCTGGAAGCTCATCGTCATCAGCCGCCAAAATTAGATTTGCATATATTTAATAAAATAATGTTAAAAAAAAATCAGAGAAATGAAGCAAGTGTATTCTGATAAGATTTTATCACTGAAAAATATTAAAATGTATGTTCAAATTTCAAAGCAATGTATTCCTTTTATCGTGTGGGTCCCAGAAGGTTCAAGGCAGGCTTCCTAACCATTGGATATTTGAGAGCACTTCTCCCCTGAACATTTCTGACACTGTTCCTTTAAGAGAGGCTCAGTGGAGAGATGCTGTATGTGTAGCCTGAAAAAAGTCAGCTTGTGTTGAGCTGCCGGCATTATTTTAATCAAAGTTGCAAAACGTGGCGATGGACGTGTTCTGACCGGTTCATTTTAAGGGTGCAAAAAGTGCATGGGCTCAACTTTAGACACATGTAATTTTTCATGTAGTCACTGAAGATTTCCAGACTTTATGAAATGTCCACAGCCACATACACATATATTAATATACACATACAAGTCTTTCTTATTAATTTTTCGTACTGTCTGAAGGTCTACTGAACTCTTCTGGTCACAGTATTCCAACAAAAACCGTCCTGCTGCATTGGCAAGGGTCCCCGTGGTCCACATCAAGTAAACGATTAAATCCAAACACATTATATCCATAAAGATCCACAGATTGCTTCAAAATTTCCAGTGCTTTTCTTAATTTTCAACTGTATTCTCTGTACTAATTCATGTACTTGATCTTTCAATTGGCACCTCTTTCAACCAGTTAGGACCTTCTAATCACTGTTTGGTTCTAGGCTTCTAGCAATAAGAGCCTGTCACCACATATTGGCAAAAAGTTTTAACATCTTTCACAGACTCCCCTCTATGGCCGGCATAGAACATGATACAGATGTGTCTGTTGATTGTTGAATAAAGGGATAACAAGGTTGGCAATCTCGTCTGTTGTCTCTACAAAGCGTGAGGAGCAAATGAGGTCAGCTGGCTTGAGTGGCGAATGTGAATTATTTCAGTAACGAAAATGACGTTAATTGAAACTGAATTTGTCAGAAGTTAAATGTTTAAATAATAATTTTCCAAATTTAAGTCCACTTTGAAAATGTAAAAAAAAGTAAGATAGATACAGTAGTTAATGATTAACAGACACCTGGGGGGTATTCCATGAAGCAGGATTAAGCAGAATCCTCGCTTATTTCGATAAATCTGGCTCATTTAAGTGGGAGTTTCGTTCCATCAACGTAGCTTATATGAATCCTCGCTGAGTTACCATGGTAACTTATGCTGGTGAACAAGTCTGCTCCGGATCAGGCTAACTGTCGAACTTAGTTTAGCTGTGTGTCAAAGAATGTCCGACGGGTAGAAACAGACTCATAAAAGATCGTTCCGTCAGGTAAAGTGTCCGCGCTCACGTCACTCATGTCATGTTAGAATAATAGAAACAGATCATAAAACTGAAGTCTCAGCTTTGTTCAAAATCAGTCATGAATAAAACCCTTCATTATATCGCAAAAGTCACACATCTAATGCAACTAAACGTGAGGAGATATTAAAAAAGGTAAAACAAACATGATTTTATAAAAAGCCTAATAAATAATTCACATCCTACAAGGACCCGCCCTACTCTGTCTCTGATTGGCTGGTGAAACAAGAGAGACAGGCAGACAGACCAACAGAGAGAGAGATGCCAATAAAGCCTGACGTAGGCCTACTGAAATGGAAATTGAGTGAGATAATTTAATACACAGAGAATGAAAGAAAGAAAGCCACTATTCTTCCTGCCTCCATGGCATCTCCTTTAATTTATTATTTTAAGAAATATTATGACAGTAAAATTGACATTTCATTCCTGACCACTGTGGAGTTTAACATTTAATGTTACACAAACACACACATTAGTAGGGCTTATTAACAACCTGAATACTTTGTCATGTGTTGTCTGTTTCCTGTTGGCCTGAAACACTATTTTAAACTTCTAATATTATGGAGACTACACATCATATAGTCACACAGCACTCTGCAGAGGGGGAAGCACACTCCTGGATGTATAGCCTTTCCACTTATCTGTTTTAAAGAGACAGCCTCTTGTTGGACACTTCTTGTTGGATGATATATTATAACACTTCCACCTTAAAGTATGCACAGACTCAATGTGAATGTGCACAACCTCCATTCAGACACTGCTGTACATTTCCATAGAAATGCTTCTGTGCAGCTGTAACAGAGGTCTGCTCTATATTGCACAGGTCTCATTTTAATCTGTGATTTAAATTGTATACAGGGTTTTATTCCTTTAAGTGTTCATTTGCTTTTGAAGGTGTATGTCTATTTTGTTATTGTAGGCAATACTTAGATTTTGATCTCTTTAGGGGTTTCTTTTTTTATGTTTGTGCAGGTAAATGGGCTCTATACATACAGGAAGGGGGGGCAGCAGGTGTTGTTAGGTCTTATAAACTGCTACTGGATGGATCTATCTATCTATCTATCTATCTATCTATCTATCTATCTATCTATCTATCTATCTATCTATCTATCTCAAATACGAAAGTTCAGACAAAGAAGTTTCAATCAAAGATAAAGAGCACAGAATAATAAAGTCAAATGAACCTGAAACTTTCATAACTCGCACATTTAGTCCGTCTGAACTTTTCTACCACGCCATCTCTCTGGCTTATTATTACGACGGAGTATTAGAGCCACCTTAAAGAAAAAACTAGATAAAACATTTCGAGATTAAACTCGTAGGCTACATTAACGAGAATAAAGTCATACATTTACTAGTTTGGGCTCGAAATTTTAGATTTAGTTTTTCTTTAAGGTTGCCCTTATCCTCTGTCGTATATTATTATTTTCAGTTTGACTTTTTTGATAATAAAATCTTTAACTTCTTGGAACAGCTCAATCAGCAGCGTTGGTTCAGCTGTTGAAACAAACGGCGCTCTAACTCTCCCCTCTGCGTGACTCATTTGATCGTCTTTTCATTCATCCATTCATTTGGGCTTCTTGTTAACCTCGGGTGCGTGCACAAAGCGAGACTATGCAGGTCTGTCTTGAGTCAGCCCTGATTAAACAAGGCTGATCTGCGTTGATGGAACGACTTGAGCCTTAATTAGGAGATGGTGTTAGTTTCAGTCTGACTTTTTCAGGTGAGCGCGGCTTTCTTAAGCGACGTTGATGGAATACCCCCCTGCCCAGCTCTGCTGGTTACTTAGGTTACCATTAGACTGCATGTGAGAGGCGAGAAGGATTTGTTTATTTACAGTAGATGTTTAACTGTCTTTAGTTGGGACCCAGTGTAATCATACCATGCAGTTGTCCTCCACTTGTATTATTTATTTATAAGAGACTTAACTTGTTCTTTCCGCTGTCCTCAAAGACTTCAGACTTTACTTGAGTTGGTGTTGGACTTGTGACCAAAAGACTTGAAACTTCATTTGAACTTGCAAACAGTCACTTGTGAACATGGTAAGGGACCAGAAGAAACAATTTAGATATTTCAGTTAAGGCTAAAAAGAAAAAATGAAGCATGCTTGTAGAGCAGAGGGCTTTCACCAATGTTAATCTGTAGATCTTCTGGGGTTTGTGCACTCAGTATCTATTAGAGAACAACACCCGGAAGAAACTGTCATTTCCACTTTGTATCATTATGATGGAATAGAGAGAGACAAAAGGACAAACACAGAGTCAGTAAAAGAGCAAAGGAAAAAAACTTAACAAGGTCAACACTGAATTTAAGGGATGCTCAACCTCTCATTCCTGTAGTTTTGACAAGACCCAATCTACACACATGCAGTTGTGCAGTGCCAAATACTTAGATACACACACTGCAACATTTCAGTGTGCAATAAGACCTGGCAGTGGCCAAAGGAAGATTGTTTTGGGAGGCTGTGAGCTTCTCTCCAAAATAACACAAGACTATATAGATACATCACTTACAGCAATATTACTCAGGGAATGACACTGATGTTACGTAGCAGTTTATGGTACCTATATAAAATACCCTTCATTTGGATGGCAAGCATAGTTGAATACTTTCTTAGACACACAATTTGTGCCTGTATTCAGGTAATAAATCTCAGAGAACATTGGGATAATAAGAACACTCTCAAGGTTGTCATCTCCCTCCTTAAAGGCTGAATATGCGGCATTTTACACATAAATATAGCAGAAATCAAGTATATCCTCTGAAAATCACTCTCTGAGTCATGACTGTCTACAATGAGTGTGACACGCGAGTCCCGCTGTCTGTGATGCTGTCTGAGTAAGAGAAAACAAAGGCCAATGGCGGAATTCCGAGCCACACTGGCTGTTGCGTGCACAGTT